>WNYA01001663.1:0-64146 GCA_019512145.1 Engystomops pustulosus | reverse complement strand
GTCTCTCTGGTGTAGATCCTTCTGTCTTCTCTATAGTCTCTCTGGTGCAGGTCTCCAGTAGGGGGCGCTGTGCAGTATTAGAGGCTTTGGATATTTTCAGTTGTCCTCTGCAGGTGACGCGATGTTCAGACTTGCAGGTTGTATTTATAGCGGATGATCCCCCGGGGCCTCCACACCTGCAGCCGCTGGGTCTCTGCCATCACCGTGACCTTGGCCATGGTGGTCTTCTGCAGTTGTCTGTGGCCATCACACGGCGCCCTCTCCTGGCTGCCTGTGGTATTACACATAGTTCCTGGACAATTATAAGCATATTACAGGCGGATGCCCCCGCACTGTGTTATCCTATGATGTTCTGTGTGTAGTGAAGTACGAGCCGTGCCTGAACCCGGGGGTCCCAGAGAACGGCTACCAGACCCTCTACAAGCACCACTACCAGGCCGGGGAGGCGCTCCGATTCTTCTGCTACGAGGGCTTCGAGCTGATCGGGGAAGTCACCATCATCTGCGTCCCCGGACACCCATCCCAGTGGACGAACCAACCTCCTCTCTGCAAAAGTAAGTGCCCCCCCCCTCCCCCTCCGCGCTGCCCCCTGCTGGTTGTACTGTTGCGCTGACTCTCTTACTCTCTCCTATTACTAGTTGCATACGAGGAGCTCCTGGATGACCGCAAGCTGGAAGGTGTGAATTAGCGGCTGTTGTCTGTTGTGACACCCCCGTCCACACAAACATGTCCCCCCCAAACATGTCACCCCCACCATTACTCCTTTGTCACACCCACCATTAACCATCATCACCGTCATGAGGTTGGTGGTCCTGACATCCATGATCAGTAGGTGACCCTCCCTCTTACCAGGTAAGTTACACATTTGCCTTCTCTTCTAGTTGCCCAGACGACAGACCCCTCCCACCAGATGGAGGGCGGGAATATTGCGCTGGCGATCTTCCTGCCGATCATCCTGGTCATCCTGCTGATCGGCGCCATCTACATCTACTACACAAAGTGAGTGAGAGGGGAACCCAATCCCATGGAGACGGCCTCCTTTATACCTCAAGTAGTCACGGCCCCGCCTCTATGCCGCAAGTAGTCACGGCCCCGCCTCTATGCCGCAAGTAGTCACGGCCCCGCCTCTATGCCGCAAGTAGTCACGGCCCCGCCTCTATGCCGCAAGTAGTCACGGCCCCGCCTCTATGCCGCAAACAGCCTCTATGCGCAAGTAGTACACGGCCCACCGCTATGCCGCAAGTAGTCACGGCCCGCCTCTATGCCGCAAGTAAGGCGTTCTAGACGATAGTCCGGCCCCTCTATGCGCAAGTAGTCAGGCCCCGCCCCTATGCCGCAAGTAGTCCACGGCCCCGCCCTATGCCGCAAGTAGTACCGCATGCCAAGTAGTCACGGCCCCTCCATGCCGCAGTAGTCACGCCCGCCTCTATGCCGCAAAGTCGTCAGGCCCCGCCTCTATGCGAAGTACGTCACGGCCCCGCACTCTTAGCCGCAAGTAGAAGTGTCCGGCACCAGCCTCTATGCCGCAAGTAGTCAGGCCCGCCCTAGCCGAGTGTCACGGCCCCGCCCTAGCAGCCAAGTAGTCACGGCCCGCCCTATGACGCAAGTAGTCACGGCCCGCCCCTATGCGCAAAGTTAGTCTACGCACCGCCTCTATGCGCACGTAGTCAGGGCACCCCGCATCTATGCGCAAGTAGTACGGGCCCGCCTCTATGCAGCCTCTATGCCGCAAGTAGTCACGGCCCCGCCTCTTTGACGCAAGTAGTCACAGCCACGCCCCTATGACGCAAGTAGTCACGGCTCCGCCTCTATGCCGCAAGTTCACATCTTATGAGAATGAATTGTTATGGGTGTGGTTTGCTATTAAAGGGGAAGGTCATTTATATTTGGATGAAAGAAAGTTGCCCTTAAGGAGGCTGTTTGGTAGAAATGTCAGTGATGATGGTGGGTACATAAAGGGGATGTCAGGAATAGGAGCACATTGCTGCTCGTCATGGACATCCCCTTTAACTGTGACTCTGGTGTCTTCTCTCCTTTAGGTTTCAGGGGAAGTCTCTGTTTGGATTTTCCTTCCCGGCCTCCCACTCATACAGCCCCATCACGGTGGAGTCCGACTTCAACAACCCATTATACGAGGCGGGGGTGAGTGTCACCAACTAAGGGGAAGATGGGTGGCAAATCCTGCACTAGAGCCTCCAAAGCTCTGAGCATACAGAGCGCAGCCCTGGAGAGCGGTGTGATCATACCACTATGTATGTTAGTAGCAGCAGGACTGTGATATGTGGATTTATATCCCAGGGTTGTAATTGGTACTGTCCTCACACTGTTGTGCTCTGTGCTCTCTGCAGCCAGTGCTGGGAATTGTCACTGTAGAGATGTTTAATCACACCTCTATGTATATTAGTAGCAGCAGGACTGTGAGATATGGAATTATATCCCAGGTTTGTAGATGGTACGGTCCTCACACTGCTTTTCTCTCTGTTTTATGCATTGAGCTGCTTCATCGCTCCTCCCCACAGAGTGAAGAGACCGTGGAGCGAGAACAACAGTGTGAGAGCAGCCCCCCATGGGAATCAATGTTAGTAGCAGCAGAATTGTGAAAACGTGGATTCCCTTTGGGGGGGGGGGGCTGCTCTCACACTGCTGTATCTCCACAGCCCTTTTTCTCTGAGGGGAGGAGCTATGAAGCAGCTCAGTGCAGAGAACATAGACAAAAGCAGTGTGAGGACACTACAATGCTGAGATATAAATCCATATATAACAGTCCTGCTGCTACTAACACACATAGAGGTATGATTAAACATCTCTACAATGACAATTCCCACCACTGGCTGCAGAGAGTGCAGGGCACAGCAGTGTTGGGTGGGGAGCCTGGGAAAGCTGGGTGAGGATCCTCGTGCCATAATAAGTGACGTCTCCTTCTCTTTCAGGACACCCGGGAGTATGAAGTGTCGATTTGAAGATGGGTTTCATTGTGGGTCCGACTACGGGTGGGTGGGGGTATACACCAGATTATACACAGGTCGAGGGTCTTACTTTACAGATTGCAATCACAAGCTGCACAGCCCCTCACCCTGCGATCGTCCATCATGTGACCCGTCACCATCACCCACAGAGTTGTAAACACAGAGGGTTGGGGGGCTCCACACTCTGCCCGTGTCTCTGTCCGCGAGCTAGGCCGCCATCTTGGGGAAGCCTTTGTAATAGCACAGTAAGAGACGGACATCAGCCAGATCCTGTATTATAGCGTTATTTATTTCCCGGTGATAATACCGTATATCGTATTGTGAGGCCGCCGCCCGGCACGTTGCGCTTTTTTAACCTTCATTCCGCTAAATTATTGTGATTGTAAAATATTAAGGTTTTTTTTTTTTAAATTTATTGGCCGCGTTCATCATGGACGGTTTTATTTGTGCTCTGTCTTGTCGCACGGCTCCTGGGAGGGGCACCCCCTTTTGAATGACCCCCTCTTAACGTTAAAAAAAATATATCAAAATTTAGGCAAAAAAAAAAATTCAGGGATTTATCTGAAAATAAAACGAGATTTTCCTTCTTGGTCTCCAAGAAAATGTCCGCCCTCGATCAGCGCCAGAACCGCTCCTTAGTGTCAGGTGACTCGTTATGTTTATAACTCTGTGCCTTCACCCCCCTCCATCTCCCATTGACCCGTGATGTGACCTCCCAACCTTGTAAATGTCATTTGTGCCAAAGTAATTCTGCAATGTCTGTGCTCTAGCGGGAGCTGCTCATGTCCCAGGGGGCCGCCCGTCAACCTCCAGCGCCCAGGGGGGGCGCCCATCACCCTCCAGCGCCCAGGGGGGGCGCCCGTCACCCTCCAGCGCCCAGGGGGGGCGCCCGTCACCTGCCAGCGCCCCAGGGGGCCGCCCGTCACCCCCCACCACTGTCTGTCTATTAGAGGGAGATACAAACATGGCCGCCCGGGTGCATCCAGGAGCGGTGCCTCTCCCTCCATGCCGTCTGTGTCACCTCCAGCTCCGCTTCTCAAACTGGCTTTATTTTCAGGCAATAAAGAGCGAGATTTGTAAAAAAACAAGAAGCGTTTGGTCTTTTTTTTCTTCTTTATACTAAGAATCGGTCATTTAATAATATTGTCCTCTTTGAGAAATTAGAGCTTCTCTATGATTGGTTGCTGTAGGTAACAAGGCCCGCCCCTGAGGGATCAATGTCTCCCACCTACAGGAAGGAAATGCGTCATGTGACCGGTGCTGTGAGGGATCGCCTTCTATCCTGGATATGGACGCCATAGAGCCGACAGCCAATCCCATTCTGACCACCACGGGGAGGGGAAGACGCATTACAATCACGGCACATGGTGGGCAGTGAATCCCTTCTGTGGGCACCGCTGACTTAAGTAGGTCACACACACACTGGAGGGGCAGGTCATGTGACCGTGCGGAGCTAGCGGGGCAGGTCATGCGACCGAGCGGATTATAATCCCCCTGATATGTAGAAATAATGCAGATTACATGTAGACTAAGACTCCCATCATCTCCCTGCCCTCCTATTCCTACGCGTTTCACCAGGTCACAGTCATTACTAGTTCCCGTTTTCTCCTCTATCCCTCCCCCGAGGGGCTGAAGCAGCGGGACACAAGACTGTGCCAATTTTAAGCCCAAATGATTTGCTTTATTGGGCCGTGAAGATTTTTAGAACTAATGTTGACATTTACTGTGCCCAGATATATAGTGCTATACTGTACCCAGATATATAGTGCTATACTGTACCCAGATATATAGTGCTATACTGTGCCCAGATATATAGTGCTATACTGTGCCCAGATATATAGTGCTATACTGTGCCCGATATACAGGGGGCCTGGGACACTTTGCCCGCAGAGGTCCAGTGTGAGGTTCCGACCCGGCGCTGCCCTCTCCTGGTAACATGATGATTGTACTAGAATACAGAACGTCTTCCCATTGGTCTGTGGCACCTGAGAACCCAGTGGTCGGGAGGGTCAGCGACCAAAATCTGGTCCCTGGTGCTGGATGTAGGACACGTAGATGTCCCCCGCAACATACATCACTGCGTGTGCGAGGCGTGAAGGGGGAGGAGCTCCCACAAGTGTCTTACCAATTTCCAGTTGCCTTGGTAACTAATGTAGGGCTCCTGATTAACCCTTGAATGACTACAGCTGGAACCAAAGGAAATGACACAAAGAAACAATGTACACGAGACGCTGTATCCCTGTCCTGTCCCCCCAAGTGTCAGCGTGTCCCTGTCCTGTCCCCCAAGTGTCAGCGTGTCCCCGTCCTGTCCCCCCCCCAAGTGTCAGCGTGTCCATGTCCTGTCCCCCCAAGTGTCAGCGCGTCCCTGTCCTGTCCCCCCAAGTGTCAGCGTGTCCCTGTCCCCCACGTGTTGATGTAATGTATGATGCCTTGTGGCCTCCCCCCTGACATTCTCTATCTCTTCTGTCTTGTAGCGCTCTGTGGGGGGGAGATCTCTGAACCGGCCGGTGTGATCCTGTCTCCTGATTGATATTTGATGTGCAGTTTTTATCAATAGTTCAAAGTAATAGATGTGGATGGGCTAACGTACCCTCCAGGGGGGGGGTGTAAAACAAAGTTCACCCCCTTTACTTAGAACTGGAAAAAAAAATTTGTTTCCCCATAAAATTATGCCCAGTGTAACGGAAAATAACACCCAAAAATCAGATTCCACCACGTTATTCCCAGTTGTGCATCCTAACGTGCTCTGCACCCCATATTGAAAAAAGCAAATCACTCTCCCAATGAACGGACTATTGAAAGGAGGGGGAAGGTTTAATGGGCTGCAATCATCTCACTACAACCAATTACAAAAAAGGGGCGGTTCATGTTCCAGAAAGGGGTGTGATTTAGTAAAAAGGAGGCCGGGGTTACTACACAGCAGCGAACGATAGTGAATGACCCCACACAACAATTTCCCATATTCACCCCCCCACGGCCGCGTTTATTAGGGGGACGCATAAGACAACTCAAATACGTTTATTGGAAACTTTTGTAGAAAGACATTAAAACCAGCAAAATGGTGCAAACACCGGATGAGATTACGTACAAAACGGTGGTACAAACTTGACAGATGAGCAAATGAGTTCGCTCAGGGGAGCAGGGGTTAATCAGCTGGAATGGGGCTGACTTCCTGCTTCCCACAAGAGTTGAGTTGAGGACCGGCGGGCCGGGCGGATGGGCTGCAGCACTTTCTGGGAGTCCACCTGTCCGGACGCCATCTGATCAAGGAGCTCGTCCACCTGCAGCAAGAAGAATGTATCCTGATACACAGCACCAAACCCCCAGCACAACAACATCCTGCTGCCAACACTAACGGGAGAGTCAATGAGCACGCAAATTAGCAACCTAGTATGTGGAGATCTCCCCCGCTAGTGGTGGTGGTAAGATGGATGTGTTGAGCTCACCTAGTGGTGGTGTATAATCTGTAGATTGGACTTCCCCTAGTGGCGGGTGTATAAGTGTATGTAGTAATCTAACCTAGTGGTGTGTGTATAATGTTTGTAGTGTCTCCCCTAGTGGTGGGATACTACTGTAGTAGTGATCTCTCCAGTGGTGGTGTATAATCTGTAATGTACTGATCTCCCCTATCGGTGGTGTATAATGGCTATCTGTAGTGAGCTTCCCCACGTGTGGTGGTTATACTCTGTATGTAGGAGTCCCCTAGTGGGGTGGGTATAATGTTGTTGTAGTGATTCCCCCTAGTGGTGGTGTTATAATCTGTTATGTAGTGATCTCCGCCTAGTTGTTCACCCGGTGGTGGTGTAACTGTGTATGTAGGTGACTCCCCCCTTGTGAGTTGTGGTGTATACTGTGTAATGTAGTTGAGTCTCCCCCTAGTGGGTGGTGTATAATGTGTATGTAGTGATCTCCCCCTAGTGGTGGTGAGAATCTGTATGTAGTGATATCCTCCTAGTGGTTGGTGTATAATTGTATGTAGTTGATTCCTCCCCTAGTGTGGTGTATAATGTGTATGTAGTGATCGCCCCCTAGTGGTGGTTGTAATAATTGTATGTAGGGATCTCCCCCTAGTGGTTGGGGATAATCTGTATGTAGTGGATCTCCCCCTAGTGGTGGGTGTAATAATCTTCGTATGTGTGACTCCTCCCCCTAGTGGTGGATGTATATGTAGTATGCTAACACTAGTGGTGGTGTATAATGTTATGTAGTGATCTCCCACTAGTGTGGTGTATAATCTGATGTAGTGATCTCCCCCTAGTGGTGGTGATATAATCTGTATGCTCCTATGTGACTACTCTAATCCCCCTATGGTGGTGTATAATCTGTAGTAGTTGATCTCCCCCTAGTTGTGGTGTAACATTGGAGTAGGATCTCCCCCTCGTGGGGTGTATATAATCTGTATGTAGTGACTACTCCTAGTGGTGGTGTATAATATGTATGTAGTATCTCCACCTAGTGGTGGTTGTTATAATGGTATGTAGTGATCTCCTCATCAGTGGTGGTGTATAATTGAGGTTAGTGATTCCTCTAAGTGGGTGGTTTGTATAATGCTCGTTGTAGGATCTCCTCTAGTGGTTGGTGGTATAATCGTGTATGTAGTGATCTTCCTCCTAGTGTGGGGTATAGAATGGTATGTAGTGTCCTCTGATTGGTGGTGTATAAGGTAGTGTTGCTCTCCTCCTAGTGGTGGTGATGTATAATTGTAATGTAGTGATCTCTCCTAGGTGGTGTGCTATAATTGTTATGTAGTGATCTCCCCCGAGTGGTGGTGTATAATTAGTATGTCGTGACTCAGCCCTAGTGGTGGTGATAATAGTATGTCAGTGATCTCCCTCCTAGGGGTGGTGTATAATTGTATGTGTGATCTCCCCTCTAGTGGTGGTCTCCTGTATAATTGTATGTCTGTGATCTCCATCCTAGTGGTGTGGTGGTCTAATCTGTATGTAGTGATTCCCCTCCCTCCTAGTGGTGGGTGTATTAAGTATGGTGATATCCTCCTAGTGTGGGTAATCTTATGTAGTGTATACTCCCTAGTGGTTAATGTGTGTATACTGCTGTTATATGGGTGGAATCTTATGTGTGATCTCCCCCTAGGGTGGTGTATAATGTGTATGTAGTATCTCCCCCTAGTGGTTGGTGTTATAATGCTGTATGTGTGGATCTACCCCTAGTGGTGGTGTATAATGTGTATGTTTGATCTCCCATAATGGTGGTGTTAATGTGTATGTAGTGATCTCCTCCTAGTGTGGTGTATATCTGTATGTATGAGGCTCCCCTAGTGGTGTGATAATGTGTATGTAGATGATCTCCCCCTAGTGGTGGTGTTATAAAATCTGTATGTAGTTGATCTCCCCTAGTGGTGAGTGTATATATGTGTATGTAGTGATCTCCTCTCATGCACAACGTGGTGTATTAAACTGTGTGTAGTGATCTCCCCTAGTGGTGGTTTGTATACATCTGATGTAGTGAGCTCCCCCTTGGTGTGTGAGTGATAAGTAATGTTAGTGATATCCCACTAGTGGTTGGTGTTATAATTCTGACTGTAGTTGATCGATCCCCCTAGGTGGGTGTGCTTAATTTTGTATGTGAGTGCATCTCCTCCTAGTGGTGGGTTTGTGTATAATTGTCTGTAGTGATCTCTCTACGGGTCGGTGTAACTAGGTGATTAGTGATCTCCTAGTGGTGGGTATAAATGTGTGGCATGTAGTGATCTCTGCCCCTAGTGGTGGCTGTCATAATCTGTAGGATAGTGACTCTCCCCTAGGGTTGGTGTATAATCTTTGTAGGAGCTCACCCCGCTGGTGGTGTGTATAATTGATGTAAGGCTGATCTCCTTGGTGGTGTATCAGGTTATGGTAGTGATCCTCCCCCTGGGTGATGTATATCTGTATGTAGTGAGCTCCTCATCTAGTGGTGGTGTATAATCTATGTAGTGAGCTCCCCTAGTTGGTGTGTAAATGTGTATTTAGTATCTCCTACGGGTGGTGGTATAAATAATGTATGTCGTGATCTCTCTCCCCTGGTGAGTTTAATAATTGTATGTAGTGAGCTCCTAATGTGGTGGGTATAATCTGTTATGTAGTGAGCTCCCCCCTAGTGTGGTGTGTATAATCTGTAGTGTGAGTGCTCCTCTAGTTGGTGGTGGTTAATCTGATGTCGTGAGCTCCCCCTAGTGGTGGTGTATAATTGTGTATGTGTGATCTCCTCCTAGTGGTGGTGTAATAACTCTTAGGTTTTTTTATTTGTGAGCTTCTTCCTATGGATGGTGGTGTAATTAATGGTGTATGTATTGCATCTCCTCATATTGGTGGTTGTTAATATGTATTGTAGTGATTCTCCCCCTAGTGGTTGGTTAGATATGTTGTATGTAGTGATCTCCTCTAGTGGTGGTATAGATCGTATGTTAGTGAGGCTCACCCCTAGGTGGGGCTGTATAGTTGTATGTAGGGATCTCCTGCCTAGTGGGGTGTATAAGGTGTATGTAGTGATCGTCACCGCTAGTGTGAGGAGTCATATGTCTGTAGTGTCCCCCCTAGTGTGTAGTATAATCTATGTAGTGAGCTCCCCCTAGTGGTGGGGTTATAATGGTGTGTATCTAGTGATGCTCCCCCGAGTGGTATGTATTGAATACTGTGTGAGTGATCTACCCCTAAGTGTGGTGTATAATGTGTTGTGTGATCTCCCCCTAGTGGTGTGTGTATAACTATGTAGTTAGCTCCCCCCTAGTGGTGGTGTATATGTGTATGTAGTGATTCTCTAGTGGTGGTTGTATAATGTGTTGTAGTGATCTCCCCCGTGGTGATGTATAAATATTCTGTATGTAGTGAGCTCCCCTAGTGTGGGTGTATAATCTGTAGTAGTGAACAGCTCCCCCTAGTTGGTGGCTGTCATAATCTGTATGTAGTGATCCCCCTAGTGTGTGTGTATATGTGTATGTGGATCTCCTCCTAGGGTGGTGGTGTATACATGTGGCTTGTATGATCTCCTCTAGGGGTGGTGTAATTGTATGTATGATCTCCCCCTAGTGTGTGTATAATGTGTTGTAGTGATCTCCACCTAGTGGTTGTGTATAATGTGTATGTACGTGATCTCCTCCTCCTATGGTTATGTATAATCTGTGTATGTTAGTATCTCCTCACTAGTGGGTGGTGTATGAATCTGTATGTTGATTCTCCCCTAGTGGTGGTTATATTCTGTATGTAGTGATCTCCTCTCTAGTGAGTGGTGATAATCGGTATGTTATTTAGTGAGCTCCCCTAGGGGTATTATAATAGCTTTGGAGTCATGTAGTGACCTCCCGCCCAGTGGTGGTGTATAATGTGTATGTAGGATCTCCTCCTGTGGTGGTGTATAATCTCGTAATGTAGTGATCTCCCCCGAGTGGCTGGTTAAATGTGTCATGTAGTGATCTTCCCCTAGTTTGGTGGTGTATAATCTATGTAGTGAGACTCCCCCTCAGTGGTGGGTATAATGTGTATGTCGTGATTCCTCCCCCTAGTGGTGTGTAATAATCTGTGTGTGAGTGATCTCCCCCTAGTGGTGGTGTATAAGTGATGTAGTGATCTCCCCCTTAGGTGTGGGTACAATGTGTATGTAAGTGATCCTCCCCCTAGTGGTGTTGTATAATCTATGTAGTATCTCCCCCTATGGTGGTGATAATGTGATGTATTGATCTCCCCTCGAGTGGTGGTGATAATGTTACTGTAGTTACTCCCTAGTGGTTGGTGTATAATCTGTAATGTGTGAATCTCCCCCTAGTGGTTGGTGTATAATGTTGTATGTAGTGAGCTCCCCCAGTGTGGTGTATAATTGTATGTAGTGAGCTCCCCTAGTGGGGTGGTGTTATAATGTGTATAGTGATGCTCCCCCTAGTGGTGATGTATAATCTGTATGTAGTGATCCTCCCCCTAGTGGTGGTGTATAAGGTATGTAGTGATCTCCCCCAGTGGCGGTGTTATAATGTGTATGTAGTGGATCCCCCTAGTGTGGTGTAATGGGTGCATGTAGTGATCGTCCCCGAGTGGTTGTTGTGTATAATGTGTATGTGTTGATCTCCTCCCCTAGTGGTGGTGTATAAGAGTGTATGTGTGATCTTCCCCCTAGTGGTGGTGTTGTATAATCTGTATAGGTAGTGATTCTCCCCCAGTAGTGGTGTGTGTATGATGATGTATGTAGTGATCTCCTACCTAGTGGTGATGTATATACTGTATGTAGTGATCTCTCCTAGTGGTGTGTATAATCTGTGTGTGTATGATTCCACCTAGTGGTGGTGTATAATCTGTAGTAGTGATCTCCTAGTGGTGGTGTCTACTGTGTATGTAGTGATCTCCCCCTAATGTGGTTGTAATAGTAGTAAGTGTGATCTCCTCCTAGTGGTGGTGTTAATCTGTACTGAGTGATCTCCCCCTAATGGTGTGGTATAATCTGTGTAGTGCGCTAGTGGAGCTCCTCACCTAGTGTGGTGTATAATGTGTATGTAGTGATCTCCCCCTAGTGGTGTGGGTATAATCTGTATGTAGTGATCTCCCCTAGTGGTGGTGTTAATGTGTATGTAGTGAGCTCCCCTAGGGTGGTGTATACTCTGTATGTAGTGAGCTCACCCCTAGTGGTGGTGTATAATGTGTATGGTGATCTCCCCCTAGTGGTGAGGTTATAATCTGTAGTTAGAGATCTCCCCTAGTGGTGGTGTATAATGTGTACTGTAGTGATCTACCTCCTAGTGGTGTGGATAATGTGTTGTAGTGATCTCCCCCGATGGTGGGGATAATGTGTATGTAGTGTATTCCCCTAGGGTGGTGTTATAATGTGTAGTGTAGTGATCTCCCCCTAGTGGTGGTGTATATGTGTATGTAGTGATCTCACTCAGTGGTGGTGTATATCTGTATGTAGTGATCTTCCTCTAGTGGTGGGTATAATCTGTATGTAGTGATCTCCTCCTAGGGTGATGTATAATCTGTATGTAGTGATCTCCCCCTAGTGGTGTGTATAATCTGTATGTAGGGATCTTCCTCCTAGTGGTGGTGTAAATGTGGCTAGTGTTATGATATATCTCCTAGATGGTGGTGTATAATCTGTATGTAGTGATATCCTCCTAGTGGTGTGTTGTATAAATCTGTAGGTAGTGATCTCCCCTAATGGTGGGGTATAATCTGTATGTAGTTGAGCTCCGCCTAGTGGTGGTGCTATAATGTGTAGTGTATATCTCCCCCTAGTGGGGTGTATACATCTGTATGTAGTGATCTCCCCCTAGTGGTGGTGTATAATCTGTATGTAGTGATCTCCTCCTAGTGGTGGTGTATAATTGTGTATGTAGGATCTCCCCCCCTAGTGGTGGTGTATAAATGTGACGTGTAGTGATCTCCCCCTAGTGGTGGTGTATAATGTGTATGTAGTGATCTCCTCAGTGGTGTGTTGTTATAATGTGTAGTGTAGTGATCTCCCCTAGTGGTGGTGTAATAATTGTATGTAGTGATCTCCCCTAGTGGTGGTGTATAATCTGTATGTAGTGATCTCCCTAGTGGTGGTGATAATCTGTTTGTAGTAGATGCTCCATAGGTGAGTTGTATAATGTGTAGTAGGAGCTTCCACTAGTGGTGGTGTATAATGTGTATGTACGTGATCTCCCTACTGTGGTGGTGTATAATGTGTATGTAGTGAGCTCCCCCTAGTGGTCTTATGTTATGCTCATACGGATGGTGATAATCTGTAGAGTGACGCCGCACTAGTGGTGGTGTATACTCTGTAGTGTGATTCATCCCCTAGTGGTGGTGTAATCTGTATGTAGTGATCTCCCATAGTGGGGGTGTAAATTGCATGTGTGATCTCCCCTAGTGGTGGTTCATCTGTATGGTGATCTCCCCTAGTGGTGGGTTAAGTGTATGTAGTGAGTCACCTCCTTGGTGGTGTATAGATCTGCTATGTATGATACTCCCACTAGTGGTGGTGTATAACTGTAGTAGTGATCTCCCCTCAGTGGTGGTGTTATAGATGTGTATTGAGTATCCTCCAGTGGTGGTGGGTATGAATGTGTATGTATGTTATTCATCCCCCTAGTAGGTGGTGTATAATCTTTAGTAGTGAAGCCTCCCCTAGTGGTGGTGTATAATGTATGTATGTGACTCCCCCAGTGGTGGTGTATAATGTGTATGTAGTGATCCTCCTAATGGTGGTGTGTAATCTGTTGAGTGATCTCTCCTAGGGTGTGGTGTTAATGTGTATGTAGTGATCTCTCATAGTGGGTGGTTGGTTATAAGTGTATGTAGTGAATCTCCCTAGTGGTGGTGTCATAATGTGTAATGTAGTGATCTCCCCTAGTGGTGGGTTAATTTAGTAGTGATTCCGCTAATGGTGGTGTATAATCTGTTATGTAGTGAGCTCCCCATAGTGGTGGGGTTATAATGTGTATGTAGTGATCTCATAGTGGTGACTTGTATTGAATCGTAGGTCAGTGATCCTCCTCTGGTGGTGTATAATGTGTATGTAGTGATCTCCCCCTAGTGGTGGTGTATAATATGTAGTAGTGATTCCCCCTAGTGGTGGTGTATAAGTCGTTGTAGTGATCTCCCCCTAGTAGGGTGATGTTAATCTGTATGTAGTGATTCCGTAGTGGTGGTGTATAAATGTGTATGTAGTGATCTCCACTAGTTGGGTTGTTATAATGTGTATGTATGTGATCTCCCCCTAGTGGTGGTGATAAGTGTATGTAGTGAATCTCCCCTAGTGGTGTGTATAATCGTATGTAGTGAGCTCCCCCTAGTGGGCGTGTATAATGTGTATGTAGTGATTCCCCCTAGTGGTGGTGTATAATCTGGATGTAGTGATCTCCCCTAGTGGTGGTGTATAATGTGTCTGTAGTGAGCTCCCCCTCACGTGGTGGTAGTATAATCTGTAGTAGTGACTCCCCTAGGTGGAGGGTGTATAATGTGTAGTAGTGATCTCCTCGCAGTGGTGATGATAATGTTTAGGTAGTGATCTCCCCCTAGTGGTGGTGGGTTGTATAATGTGTTGTAGTGATCTCCCTAGTGTGGTGTATAATATGTATGTAGAGTGAGCTCCCCCTAGTGGAGGTGTATAAGTTGTATGTAGTGATCTCCTGCCTCGGTGGTGTATAATGTGTATGTAGTGATTCCTCCTAGTGGGGTGTTAATTGTATGTAGTGATCTCCCCTCGTGGTGTGTTAAGTGTTCTGTAGTGAGTCGCTAGTGGTGGTGTATAATGTGTATGTAGGCTCTCTTCCTAGTGGGTGTATGATAATCTGGTAGGTAGTGATCTCCCCTAGTGGTGGTGTATAGGTGTATATCAGTGATCCTCCCTAGTGGTGGTGTATAATGTGTATGTAGTGATCTCCCACTAGTGGTGGTGTCATAATATTGTGATGTAGTGATCTCCCCCTAGTGGTGTGGTTAATATTTATGTAGTGATCGCTCCCCCTAGTGGTGATGTTAATTCGTATGTAGTGTCTCCCCTAGTGGGGTGTATTATGTATGTATGATCTCCTAGAGTGGTTGTATAATCTGTATGTAGTGATCTCCTCCTAGTGGTGGTGTTAAATCGTGTATGTAGTGAGCTCCCCCTATGGTGGTTATAAGTTGTATGTGTGATCTCCTCCTAGGGTGTAGCTGTATACTTGTTATTGTAGGAGCTCCCTAGGTGTGTGTGGTGTATAATGTTGTATGTAGTGCCTCTCTCCTAGTGGTGGTGTATAATGTGTATGTAGTGATCTCCCCTAGTGGTGATGTATAAGTGTATGTAGTTGACTTCCTCCTAGTGGTGGTGTAGTAAATTGTAGATGTAGTGAGGCTCCCCTAGTGGCGTAAATGTGTAGTGGTCTCTCTATGGCCGGTGTTAATCCTTATGTAGTGTCTCCCCCGATGCTGGTGGAGAATGTGATAAGGATTCCTTATCTCCTCCTAGGGTGGTTTAATGTGTATGTAGGATATCCCCTAGTGGTGGTGTATAAGCTGTATGTAGTGCTCTCCTCATTTTGGTGCGTTCATATTCCTGTGTAGTATCTCCTCCTATCTGGTGGACGTACTAACTGTATGTTGTCTCCCGCGCTGGCTGTTCGTCTGCATAATGCTGTAGGTTAGTGATCTCCTCCTAGTGGTGGCTGTATAAGTCTGTATGTAGTGATCTCCCCCTTTCTGTGTGTGGTGTAATTGTATGTAGTGAATCCCTCCTAGTGGTGTGTATAGACTGTAGTCGATACTCCCCCTATGGTGGTGTATTAATCTGCGCTATGTAGTATACTCCTCCTAGTCCGGTGGTGGTGTATAACTCCGGATGTCGTACTCCCTTCCTAGTTGGTTGGTGTATAATCTGTAGGTTGATCTCCTCCCTCTAGTGGTGGTTGTTATGGTGTGACTCCTAGGGGTGTCTCTATTATCTCCTAGGTGTTATATGTTGTAGTGACCATCTGTGTGGATTCTGTAAGTGTCCTCCAGTGGTGGTGTATAATCTGTATGTAGTGATCTCAGCCCAGTGGTGTGTATAATCTGATGTAGTGATCTCCCCCCCTAGTGGTGGTGTATATTTTTATCTGTATGTAGTTGAGATCTCCTTCCTAGTCCGGTGGTTGTATAATATGTGCTGTAGTGATCTCCACTAGTAGTTGGGTTTTGTATCACCCCCTCCTTTTCCCTTTTTTCTTATGCTGTATCGTAGTGATACTCCCCCACCTCTAGGGGGGTCCGTGCCTTCCCTTATAAGTATGTCTATGTAGTGATCCTCCTCAGCTGTAGTCGGTGGGCGTCCATAATGTGTATGTAGTGACAGCTTCTCCTAGTGTGGGGCTATAACTCTTATGTAGTGGTTGTGATCTTCTCTGATCACTTTAGTGGGCGGTGTCGACTAAATTCCTGCTCCTTTTGCGAACAGTTCCCTTCTTTATGTGCATTTCCCTAGTTCCGGTGTGTATAATCGGTAGTCCATTGTGATCTCCCCTAGTGGTGGTTGTATAATGTATGTAGGATCTCACCCCTAGCTGGTGGTGTATAATGTGTATGTAGTCGATTCCTCCTAGTGGTGGGTATAAGGTTGTATGTAGTGCATCCCTCCCCTAGTGGTGGGTTGTATATAGGTGGTATCTAGCTGCCCATCTTCAACCCTATTGTCGGTTTGGGTGGTATACCTATTGGTCCACTCGTCCCCGTGACCTGTCTCCTCCTAGTGGTCGCGTTGATAATTTCTGTATGTATGTGATCTCCTCCTGAGTGGTGGTGTATAATTGATTGTAGTGAACCTCACCCTAGTGGTGGTGTAGTAATCGTGCTATGTAGATCCCGAGGGGTGGTTGTATAATGTGTTATGTATGATCCTCCCCCCTAGCTGGTGGTGTAAGGTGTATATAGTGAGCTCCTCCTATGTGGGGGTTGTATAACTGTGTCATGCCAGTGAGCTACTCCGTATACATCTATAGGTAGATATACTATTTGGTAAGTTAGGGGACCCCGGTTCTTACCCTCCGGGCGTATTCTGGATCTTACTGCGGCTGGAATCGTCCGGATTTGTCCTTGTGAGCGATGCTGGCAGAAGAGAAGAGACAGGTGGACTATGGTCGTAGTATATACATTAGCACGGCCAGGTAGGGACCCAGCAGAACCACACTGAATCCCCTGTTATCAGCAATTTCTGTTCAGAGGTCCCTGAATCCTTGGGCCCCCAAACCTGTGGGATCGAACTGCACCCTTCTCCCTCCTGGTGGCTGCTTGGGAGTGTGTCACCAATGGGGGAATGGGTCGGCGGCCCTGACCATTTTTAAGAGCTAACGACTCGACCAGGGCGAGGAAGTGTATAATCTGTATGTAGTGATCTCCCCCTAGTGGTGGTGTATAATGTGTATGTAGTGATCTCCCCCTAGTGGTGGTGTATAATCTGTATATATTGATCTCCCCCTAGTGGTGGTGTATAATCTGTATATAGTGATCTCCCCCTAGTGGTGGTGTATAATCTGTATGTAGTGATCTCCTCCTAGCGATGGTGTATAATGTGTATGTAGTGATCTCCCCCTAGTGGTGGTGTATAATCTGTATGTAGTGATCTCCCCCTAGTGGTGGTGTATAATCTGTATGTAGTGATCTCCTCCTAGTGGTGGTGTATAATCTGTATGTAGTGATCTCCTCCTAGTGGTGGTGTATAATCTGTATGTAGTGATCTCCTCCTAGTGGTGGTGTATAATGTGTATGTAGTGATCTCCCCCTAGTGGTGGTGTATAATGTGTATATAGTGATCTCTCATAGTGGTGGTGTATAATCTGTATGTAGTGAACTCCCCCTAGTGGTGGTGTATAATGTGTATGTAGTGATCTCCCCCTAGTGGTGGTGTATAATGTGTATGTAGTGATCTCCCCCTAGTGGTGGTGTATAATGTGTATATAGTGAGCTCCTCCTAGTGGTGGTGTATAATGTGTATGTAGTGAGCTCCTCCTTATACATCTATAGGTAGATATACTATTTGGTAAGTTAGGACCCCGGTTCTTACCCTCCGGGCGTATTCTGGATCTTCCTGCGGCTGGAATCGTCCGGATTTGTTCCTTGTGCGCGATGCTCTGCAGAGAGAAGAGACAGGTGACTCTGGTCAGGAGTCTATACATAGCACGGAGGTCGGGACCCAGCAGAACCAATGACTCCCCTGTTATCAGCAATTTCTGTTCAGAGGTCCCTGAATCATGGGCCCAAAACCTGTGGATAGAACTGCATTTCCCCTGGTGGCTGCTTGGAGCGTCACCAATGGGGGAATGGGTCGGTACCATGTGACATTGTCTGGACCCCGGAAGGGAACACAAGGTCAATTAAGTGTCTTTTTATAGACTCTCCCTGCACGCACAGGTTCCTGGAGGTGCAGTAATGTTAGAGTTGTCCACACAACACTCGCCTACAACCCTGAATGGCTAAAAGACCCCTTTCCCCAGCCTCAGTGAGACAGAACCTCATGAGCACAATAGGCCGTAACAGGATTATATCGGGTCAGTAGCCAACCAGGGAGCGTATATGAAAGGTATGAGACCTCTGCACTTCGCTTATATAAGCATTTCTCTAATTTACTCATTAGCTGTCTGCAGCCGTTTGCCTGCTAGAAGGAGTTTTACCTTGTCCCCCTGGCTGCCATGGGAATCTACAGCTAGACTCTGGAGTCGTCCCAGGACCTTGAGTGATGTCACAAACATGTGACGGATCACATGCTACAAGTCACCCAATTACAAACATGCTGTAGTCTGCATGGAAGTCTATTCATACTGCCCCAGGAAGGGTATGTAGCAGAGCTGGGGGTGTTTGAATGCGGCAGAAATAAAGGCAGAGCTCAGGCTCCCAATCAACTCTAATGACTCATCACATCCGGCACATACAGTGTATACAGCGATGGGGTGGTCTGCAGACAGGGGGCAGCTATCAATGATCAACGATTCCCAATGTAATAACATGGGAGCCGTTCAGGAGCCAAATGACCCAGCTCACGATAATAGTGATGGGAAGTCCGGCTTTTCTTAGAGAGCTGGATCATTAGGCTCCACTCACTAAGAAGAGCCGGCTCTTCTGGCTCCTGAACGCCTCCCTATCACATATATAATAGGGGCCACAGTCCAGCCAGTTACCCCATTCCACACCACCTGTATAAAGGGGGCGTGGCGAGCGAGTTAGGGGCAGAGTTAATGGGCCCATTGGCTCACTGCAGGAAGCCGACTCCCGTCATTCACGTAGAAGAGCTCGCGAACGACATCACTATAGAGAGCCGGACTGCCCATCACTAGCGTCTTCCCTGCTCTGTACAAGCAGTTACTGATTCTGAGTCCTGATTGGCTGGGCTGATTGTACACGTTCATGTGAATGCCCTCAGTGCTCTGGCCTCAGTGCCCTTAGCTGATGTCGCAACCAGCAAGTCCCGCCCACTTTAGAAGCTGAGAGGATTTTACACATAGGGCTGATAGACATATGAGGCTGGATCTCAGGGTAGGAAGAAGCCGGCAGCAGGTTGTGTGGGGCTTGTGACAGGTTCTCTCCAGCTGAGCGACAACTATTTTATGTCAAGTTTCACCAAACTACTACCTCCTCCTCTAGCTACTACCCTGCCGGTGCAGCCTGGGCTAGACGAGGCCTAGTCTATGACCAAGGCCCGAGCCGGTGCTAACATCTAATCACCCCCATACCTGCACTCACCTCACAGCCCCAGAGCTCTGCAGGCCGGGGTTAGGACACGATTATCTGTTAAATAGGAGAGAATGTAATCAACCCGCTGGTCAGCGCGTAACTTGACTTCTAGTATCTATTCACGACTAGCCGATGCCAGGGACCGGAACCAGGGGCGAGGGGGGCTCCTCCCCGATGCCAGGTGACCGGAACCAGGGGGGCGGGATACTCCTGATGACAGGGACAGCGAAAACAGGGGCGCCGGGTCCTCCCCGATGACAGGGACCGGAACCAGGGGCGCTGGGCTCATCCCCGATTGCCAGCGGGACAAGGGAACCAGGGGCACGGGCCTCCTCCCCGATGAAACAGGGACCGGAAAAGCAGGGGCACGGGCTCTCCGATGCCAGGGACCAGGAAGGGGAAGCAGGGGCACGGGCTGCTCCCCGATGCAGGGACAGGGAAGCAGGGGGCACTGGCTCCTCCCCGATGCCAGGGACAGGAAGAGGGGCCACGGGCTCTCACCGATGACAGAGGGAACAGGAACAGGGGCACGGGGCTCCTCACCGATTGCCGGGCCAGGAAAACCAGGGGGAACGGGCTCCCCCCGATGCCAGGGACAGGAAACAGGGGCACGGGGGATCCTCCCGATGACAGGGACAAGGACGAGGAGTGTGGGCTCTTCCCCAATGATAGCAGCGGAGCGGGGGTGGGGTGTTCTGGGGCTCCTCCCTAGATGACGGGGCGGCCGGGGGTGGTATCCTTGTGGCGCTGTCTTCTGTGCCACGCTGGTCCTCTCTGGTTCATGTGGAGGGACACAGAACTGTGAGGAGCGGGGCTCCGGAGGGTGCCGGCAGGGGCACTCATGGTGGGGGCGGCACCTTACCTCTCATACCATCCTCACAGAGGGAGGTTGTCGGTGAGTCCTGGGGGGTGGGGGAGGAGGGGGACCAGGAGCAGAGGGGTGAAACGAGCCGGGATGGAGACACAGGGGCGGCCGCAGCGCATGAGACAGCTGATACCAGCGAGCAATAGTCAGCTCTGCCCATGGGACAACGCCACCAGCCCCGGCCGATGCAAGACAAGGGGAACACTGCGCCATTACACGTGAACCGCCGCCCACGAGGAGCCAACCCATAAACCCCGCCTCCTGGAGGTCAAGTGACTGGGAGACGCTCAGGACGCATCTCGTCACTAACAACATTTCCTCCGCGTACCCCAGGCAAAACGGCCTGAACTCACACTGCTGACGTCACGCGGGGCCGTGATCTATTGGCGGATCACAATCCACAGACCCCGAGGATGCGTTAACCAGCCAGTGCGGGAGAGGCGGCGCCAAACGGTAACAGAGAAGAGGGGTATCACCTTCCGGCTCTCCACGAGCCTCAGCCCGGGGTCGGAGGAGAGGAGGAGTCCGCGGGAGACTTCTGCAAGAATAGAAACTCATAGTCACCAACTGACACGGGGGCCCCAGCCAGGAGGAGGGACACGGGGGCCCCAGCCAGGAGGGGGGACACGGGGGCCCCAGCCAGGAGGGGGGACACGGGGGCCCCAGCCAGGAGGAGGAGGAGGAGGAGAGACACGGGGGCCCAGCAAGAGGAGGAGGAGGGGGACACGGGGCCACAGCCAGGATGGAGGAGGAGGGACACGGGGGCCACAGCCAGGGGAGGAGGAGGGACGGGGGGCCCCAGCCAGGAGGAGGAGGAGGGGAGGAGGGGGACACGGGGGCCCCAGCAGGAGGAGGAGTGAGGGACACGGGGGGGGCCCAAGCCAGGAGGAGGAGGAGGGACACGGGGGCCCCCCAGCCAGGAGGGAGAGGAGGGACACGGGGGCCCAAGCCAGGAGGAGGAGGAGGGGACACGGGGGGCCCCAGGCCAGGAGGAGGGACACGGGGGCCCCAGCCAGGAGGAGGGCCCCCGGGGGCCCCAGCCAGGGGAGGAGGGACCGGGGGCCCCAGCCAGGAGGAGGGACACGGGGGGGGGCCCCAGCCAGGGGAGGAGGGACACACGGGGGGCCCAGCCGGATGGGGGACACGGGGGCCCAGCCAGGAGGAGGGACACGGGGGGGGGCCCCAGCCGGAGGAGGACACGGGGGGCCCCAGCCAGGAAAGGGAGGGAAACGGGGCCCAAGCCAGGAGGAGGGAGGGAGGAGGAGGAGAGACCCGGGGGCACAGACAGGAGGAGGAGGAGGAGGAGAGCCACGGGGGGGAAAAAATGCCCATGGAGGAGGGCAGGAGGATGAGACAGCGGGGGGCGGACCCAGCCAGGAGGAGGAGGAGGAGGAGCGACACGGGGGGCCCCAGCCAGGAGGAGGAGGATGAGGAGGAGGACACGCGGGGCCCCAGCCAGGAGGAGGAAGGGGAGGAGAGCACGGGGGCCCCAGCCAAGGAGGAGGGAACGGGGGCCCAGCCAGGAGGAGAGAAACGGGGGCCCCCAGCCAGGAGGAAGGGACACGGGGGCCCCACAAGGAGGAGGGACACGGGGCCCAGCCGGAGGAGGGAACACGGGGGCCCAAGCCAGGAGGAAAGGGAAACGGGGGCCCAGCCAGGAGGAGGGAGGAGGCGGAGAGGACCACGGGGGGGCCCAGCAGGAGGAGGAGGAGGAGGAGAGACACGGGGCCCCAAGCAGAGGAGGAGGAGGAGGGAGGACACGGGGGCCCCAGCCAGGAGGATGGGAGGAGGAGGGGACACGGGGGCCACAGCCAGGGGAGGAGGAGGAGGGAACGGAGGGCCCCAGCCAGTGAGGAGGGACACGGGGGCCCCAGCCGGAGGAGGGAACGGGGGCCCCAAGCCAGGAGGGAGGGACAACGGGGGCCCCAGCCAGGAGGAGGGGCCACGGGGGCCCACCAGCAGGAGGAGGGACACGGGGCCCCGACAGGGAGGAGGGACACGGGGGCCCCAGGCCAGGAGGAGGGAAACGGGGGCCCCAGGCCAGAGGAGGGACACGTGGGCCAGCCAGGAGGAGGAGGAGGAGAACACGGGGGGCCCCAGCCAGGAGGAGGAGGAGGAGGAGAGCACGGGGGCCAGCAAGGAGGAGGAGGAGGAGAGACACGGGGGCACCAGCCAGGAGGAGAGGAGGAGGAGAGACAGGGGGGGCCCCAGCAAGGAGGAGGAGGGAGGAGGAGAGACACGGGGGCCCCGCCAGGAGGGGGACACGGGGGCCCCAGCCAGGAGGAGAGACACGGGGCCCCAGCCAGGAGGAGGGACACGGGGGGGGCCCCAGGCAAGGAGGAGGGACACGGGGGCCCCAGCCAGAGGAGGGACACGGGGGCACCAGCCAGGAGGAGGAGGAGGAGGAGGAAGAGGAACGGGGGCCCCCGCAGGAGGAGGAGGAGGAGGAGAGGAGAGACACGGGGGCCCAAGCCAGGAGGAGGAGCGAGGAGGAGAGACACGGGGGGCCCCAGACGGAGGAGGAGGAGGAGGAGAGAACGGGGGCCCCAAGCAGGGAGGAGGAGGAGGAGGGAGAACCACGGGGGGCCCCCAGCCAGGAGGAGGAGGAGAGACACAGGGGGCCCCAGCCAGGAGGGAGGAGGAGGAGGAGAGACACGGGGCCCCAGCCAGGAGGAGGAGGAGGAGGAGAGACACGGGGGACCCAGCCAGGGCGGAGGAGAAGGAGGAGACACGGGCGGGGCCCCAGCCAGAGGGGAGGAGGAGGAGGAGAGACACGGGGGGCCCCAGCCAGGAGGAGGAGGAGGAGGGAGAGACACGGGGGCCCAGCCAGTGAGGAGGAGGAGGAGGAGGAGGAGACACGGGGGCCCCAGCCAGGAGGAGGGAGGAGGAGAGAAGAGACAGGGGGCCCCAGCAAGGAGGAGGAGGAGGAGGAGAGAACGGGGGGGGCCCCAGCGGAGGAGGAGGAAGGAGGAGAAGGAAGAAGGAGAGACACGGGGCCCAGCCAGGAGGAGGAGGAGGAGGAGAGACAAGGGGGCCCCAGCACAGGAGGAGGAGGAGAGGAGAGACACGGTGGGCCCCAGCCAGGAGGAGAGGAGGAGGAGAGAAACGGGGGGGCCCCGCCAGGAGGAGGAGGAGGAGGAGAGAGAGAGACAGGGGGCACAGACAGGAGGGGGGAGGAGGAGGAGAGAGACACGGGGGCCCCCAGCCAGGAGGAGGAGGAGGAGGAGAGGACACGGGGCCACAGCCAGGCGGAGGAGGAGGAGGAGAGACACGGGGGGCCCCAGGCCAGGAGGAGGAGGAGAGAACGGGGGCCCCAGCAAGGGAGGGGAGGAGGAGGAGAGACACGGGGGCCCCAGCCAGGAGGAGGAGGAGGAGGAGAGACACGGGGGGGCCCCAGCCAGGAGGAGGAGGAGGAGGAGAGACACGGGGGCCCCAGCCAGGAGGAGGAGCGAGGAGGGAGGAGAGGAGAGAGAACACGGGGGGCCCCAGCAGGAGGAGGGAGGAGGAGGAGAGACAGGGGGCCCACAGCCAGGAGGAGGATGAGGGGAGGAGAGAGACACGGGGGCCCCAGCCAGGGAGGCGGAGGAGGGAGGAGAGACCGGGGGCCCCCAGCCAGGAGGAGGGAGGAGGAGGAGGAAGACACGGGGGGGCCCAGCCACGGAGGAGGGAGGAGGGGGAGGAGGAGGAGACACGGGGGCCCCAGCAGGAGGAGGGGAGGAGGAGGAGGACACGGGGCCCCAGCCAGGAGGAGGGGGAGGAGGAGAGACACGGGGGGGGCCCCCCGCCAGGAGGAGGAGGAGGAGGAGAGACACGGGGGCCCCAGGCCAGGAGGAGGAGGAGGAGGAGAGACACGGGGGGGCCCCAGCCAGGAGGAGGAGGAGGAGGAGAGAAGGGGGCCCCAGCCAGGAGAGGAGGAGGAGGAGGGACACGGGGGGGGCCCCAGCCAGGGGGAGGAGGAGGAGAGACACGGGGGCCCAGCCAGGAGGAGGAGGAGGAGGAGAGACACGGGGGGCCCAGCCAGGAGGAGGGAGGAGAGGAGAAAACGGGGGCCCCAGCCAGGAGGAGGAGGAGGAAGGAGAGACCACGGGGGGCCCCAGCCAGGAGGAGGAGGGAGGAGGAGAGACACGGGGGCCCCAGCCAGGAGGAGGAGGAGGAGGAGAGACACGGGGCACAGCCAGGCGGAGGAGGAGGAGGAGAGACCACGGGGGGCACCAGCCAGGAGGAGGAGGAGGAGGAGAGACACGGGGGCACCAGCCAGGAGGAGGAGAGGAGGAGAGACACGGGGGGCCCCAGCCAGGAGGAGGGAGGGAGGCGGAGGAAGAGACACGGGGGGGCCCCAGCCAGGGGAGGCGGAGGAGAGACACGGGGGCCCCAGCCAGGAGGAGGAGGAGGAGAGACACGGGGGCCCCAGCCAGGAGGAGGGAGGAGGAGGAGAGGACAACGGGGGGCCCCGCCAGGAGGAGGAGGAGGAGGAGACACGGGGGCCCCAGCCAGGAGGAGGAGGAGGAGAGACACGGGGGCCTCCAGCAGGAGGAGGAGGAGGAGAGACAGGGACTGCGAGGGGGCCCCAGCCAGGAGGAGGAGGAGGAGAGACACGGGGGGCCCCAGCCAGGAGGAGGAGGAGGAGAGACACGGGGGCCCCGCCAGGAGGAGGAGGAGAGACACGGGGGCACCAGCCAGGAGGAGGAGGAAATAGACACGGGTGGGGCCCCAGCAGGAGGAAGGAGGATAGACACGGGGGCCCAGACAGGAGGAGGAGAGGGACACGGTGGCCCCAGCCAGGAGGAGGAGGAGGAAGAGACACGTGGCCACCAGCAGGAGGAGGAGGAGGAGAGACACGGTGGGCCAGCAAGGCAGGAGGGGAGGAGGGGGGGGGCCAGCCAGGAGGAGGAGGGGCACAAAGTAGAGGAGAGAGGGGGGAGTTAAGAGGGGAAGTGGAGTAGTCGGAGGGGCGGGAGCAGTCCTGCACTGCCCAGCCTCCTGCTGCCTTGAAGTGCTCCTGTAGCCTTTGGACGAGATCTGTGTTCTGTCCGTAGGGGGTTTAAAGGTTTGTGGTTAAAGGGATTTCCCCCCTTTTCTATCAGTTCCCTCAGGTCGGGGATTGAAAGGTTTTCTTTCTATAATTCCTCTTATGGGAAATCTCCTCTACATTTTAAATATAAAACAGTTCCTCAACGTCATGTGAACAACGAGCAGAGAAGAGTCGATTTTGCCTGAGAGAGTCAATTTAGAGGCTACAGGGGAAGTGTTTGGTTTTTTTCCCATAGCACCTAGAAAGATGATGCTGGTGTCATTATAAAGAAATTCCTCTCCTCCTCACATCAGGATTGTATGGTCTATGGACTACAGAAAGGGGATGACAGGGGTAAGTGTAGCGGAGGAAGTGGCATCCTCATCTCCTGTTCTGACGTGTCTTTACTGGACTCTGGTTAGGTAGCCCGCCGGAACCGCAATGCTGAGGTAATCTGAAAGCTGAGAGTTCTGATGGGTTTCTGATCAGCTTGTATGTAAATGTCTGCACCATGGGTCACATGACTCCGCTGGTGGGCGCACTGGGGCTGCGTCAACATTGTGATGATTGGTTGCGCCCTTTTTCGGGGTTAGCAGGGTGACAGGTCCCTTAGTCATGTGATCGTCGAGGGGGTCCTCACCTTCTGCCCCACGTAGGCCGAGTTCTTGCAGTAATGCTGCAGCTGCGCCCTCTTCAGAAGATGCAGAGGAGAGGGGAGGAGGGGGGGGTTAAGGCACGCTCCGCAGCCTTGTCCTGGCGCACTGGGGCATAGTGACTGGGGGAATACAAGTCACAGGATCACCTCTGGCAGGCTACATACCTGCTCATATGGACGCCACTGCCGAGGGGAGGGTCCCCTAATGTTCACTTAATTAGTAGCAGCCAATCAGGAGGGATCCCAGTAATCAGCTTGCATAGTTGCAGTGTCCCCGGGGCATGCTGAGTTGTAAGAAGTGAGTGCACCTCCTTTAATCACATTGGAGGGCCATTACAGGGCGGCCCCCCTACAGGATCACCGACGCTCTGGACCCTGTTCCATCACTGGTTCAGGTTACAGTTTTGTAGTTGTGACTAACAGCGCAGTTTTAGAGTATTAGTCATGTCTGGTCTATAGGGGATCGTTGGTGATGCCTGATCGTAAGAATTGCATGAGATTGTTGTTCATGCCTGATCTGGTGCAGGATCATTTAGTCGTGTTCTGATCTGTAGGGGGACTACACAGAGAGTGTTTAGTCGTGTCTGATCTATAGGGATACACAGGATCGTTTAGTCGTGTTGATCTTTAGGGCTACACAGAATCGTTTAGTCGTGTCTGATCTATAGGGCTACCACAGGATTGTTTATCGTTGTTGAATCTATAGGGACTACACAGAATCGTTGTTTTTAGTCGTGTCTGATCTATAGGGGACTACACAGAATCGTTTAGTCGTGTCTGATCTATAGGGATCTACAAAAGGCTCATCTAGTCGTGTCTGATTATAGGGATCTATACAGGATCATTTAGGCGGGTCTGATCTATAAGAAATACACAGGATCGTAAGTTGTTGGTCTGATATAGGGACTATACAGGCTCGGTTAGTCATGCCCCTGATCTATAGGGACTCTGCAGTTTGTTGTTTAGTCGTGTCGACTCTAGGGACACACAGGAATCATTTAGTCATTGTCGGGTTTCTATGGGACTACACAGGATCTTTAGTCATGGCTGGTCTATAGGGACTATACAGGAATCTTTTTAGTATGTTAGCTATAAGAACTACATAGGAGCGTTTAGCATGTCTGGTCTCTAGGGGGCCTAACAGGGATCGTTTAGTCATGTCGGTCTATAGGGACTAATAGGCTCGTTTTTTAGATCAGTCTAGTCTATAGGGACTACATAGGATCGTTTAGTCAGTCTGGTCTATAGGGAGCCTACACCAGGATGTTAAGTCATGCTGGTCTATAGGATACCACCAGGATCGTTTAGTCTGTCTGCGTTATAGGGGACTACACAGGATGTTTAGTCAGGCTGGTATATAGGGACTACAACAGGGATCGTTTAGTCCAGTGTATGGTATATAGGGACTACACAGGATCGTTTAGTCATGGCTGGTCTATAGGGACTACAAAGGAGAGTTGAGGTAACTTCTGTCGCCCTCCCTAGGTCTGGGTCTATAGGGACTACACAGGATTGTTTAGTCGTTGTACTGATTCTATAGGGACTAAACAGGATTGTTTAGTCGTGTTGATCTATAGGGAATACACAGGATTGGTTGTCGTCTGTCTGATCGGTAGGGCTACACAGCGATTGTTAGCGTGTATGTCTATAGGGACTACACAGGAATCGTTTTTTTAGTCGTGTTCTGTGATCTATAGGGACCTACCACAGGATCTTAGTCGTGTCTGATCTATAGGGATATATACAGGATCATTTGTCGGGTCTAATCTATAAGGAGGAATTAAAACAGGATAGTTATTTTGTGTGTCTATAGGGGACTATAAGAATGATTTAGTCATGCCTGCTCTATAGGGACTGCAGAGTTGTTTAGTCGTTGTCTGATCGATAGGGGACTACACAGGATCATTAGTAATGTTGGTTCTCGATAGGGGGACTACACAGGATCGTTTAGTCATGGCTGGTCTATAGGGGAAATATACAGGATCTATTAGTATGTCTGAGTCTATAGGGACTACACAGGATGTTAGTCATGTCTGATCTATAGGGGATATCCAGGTCGTTTAGTCATGTCCAGGTCGATAGGGGACTACATAGGATCGTGTTTTAGTTATGTTTGGTCTATAGGGGACTAACACAGGATCGTTTTAGTCATGTTGAGATAATAGGGGGACTATACAGGATTCGTTTAGTCCTGGCTGGTCTATAGGGACTAACAGGATCGTGTAGTCTGGTGGTCTATAGGGACGACAACAGGATTGTTTAGTCGTGTCTGAATCTATATGGACTACACAGGATGTTTAGTCGTTGTCGATCTAAGGGACTACACAGGATTGTTTAGTCGTGTCTGATCTATAGGGGACTACACAGGATTGTTTAGCCGTGTATGATCCATAGGGACTACACAGAATCGGTTAGTCGTGTCTGATCTATAGGGATACACAGGATCATTAGTCGTGGTCTGATCTATAGGGATTACAGGATCATTTGTCGTTGTCATGATTATAAGGAATACACAGGATCGTTAAGTTGGTCGGATCTATAGGGACTATACAGAATGATTTAGTCATGCCTGATCTATAGGACTGCAGTGGTTGTTAGTCGTGTCTGATCTATAGGACTACACAGATCATTAGTCATGTCTGGTCTATAGGGAATACACAGGAACGTTTGTTCATGGCTGGTCTATAGGGACTATACAGGATCTTTTAGTCATGTCGCGTCTATAGGGACTACACAGGATCGTTTAGTCATGTCTGATGCTATAGGGACTATACAGGATCGTTTAGTCATGTCTAGTCTATAGGGACTACATAGGAATAGTTTAGTCATGTCTGAGTTCGTATAGGGACACACAGGAGCGTTTAGTCATGTCTGATTATAGGGACTATACAGGATGTTTAGTAATGTCTTAGTCTATAGGGACTACATAGAGTTTAGTCATGTTGGTCTATACAGGACTACACAGGATCGTTTAGTCATGTCTGATCTATAGGGAATATACAGGGATCGTTTAGGTCATGTCTGGTCTATAGGGACTACATAGGATCCGTTTAGCATTGTCCTGGTCTATAGGGACTACACAGGATCGTTAGTCATGCTGGTCTATAGGGACTAACAGGATGTTTAGTCATGTCTGGTCTATGGGACAGTGTTTGCTGTTCGGTAGCGCTTTTATAGAACTACTGTGATATTAAACAACTGGAATGGCGGGGGGGGGTGGGGGGGGGACAAATCTTCTTGCAGGGTCCACACTGAGAACTCCACCAGGAAAGGGATAAAAAATCTGGAAAATTGGCGAGAGAAACGGATCCGCAACTCCATCCAGAGCAGACCATGACTAATGGATCTAAGGGAAGGCCTGAGCAGTGGAATCCCTGTACCCTGGGGTGCAGCGTCTATCGGGAGCGACCCACGGTGATGTTAACCACTTGCATGTGCAGTAGGTAGTGATGTAACTCGCCCCCATGACGTCGTTTGTCCCGCAACATCACCCCCACCACGAACGCAGCACTGTCCATTCTCAGTCACCCGTCACCGTGGAAACACAAATAAGCCGATGACATCTAACGATGGCCCCAGCGGATTGGCGATCATTGTGTCGTGATGATGTATAACTCTTTGCACCTCTGCCCCCCTCCCCCCATATCAATGGCATTGACTATCACAGCCTTTACAGTTTGTAGAAAAGAGCAATAACTGGCAGGTGAAGGGCGCGTGCTCTGAGAGGGTGCAGGCTTATGATGTGATGGGGGGGGAGGGGGAGAGGGTGAAGGTTAATCGGGGCGGGGCTGCTGCAGCATTGCCGTGAGGTTTATATCGCAATCTGCAGTTCAGCAGGTGAGGGGTTAAACGGAAGCGGGCTTTCGGCTCTGGATGAATATGTATAACAGTGAGGGGCATCATGTGACCTCTCTATGCCTGATCACAGCCCCCTCACAACCTGCAATTCATCTCTCCGCAGAAAACAGCGCAGCACCTAAAGCCGGAGCAGCAGAGCCAGCGCGCTGCAAACTGCGACACCCTGCCGGGCATGAGACAGCGCAGAGACGGTAAGACAGAGCCCGTGCAACCTATACATCACCCCCCTGCCATCAATGCCACCTAGACATCACACCTTTACCATCAATGCCACTATTACACCAACCCCGTCACCATAACTGCCAACTATACATAACCCGTACCATCACTGCCACCTATACATCACCCCGTACCATCACTGACAACCTAATACACCACCAGTCCATCACTGCCAACTTATACATAACCGTACCCTCACTGCACCTATACACCAACCAGTACCATCAATGCACCCATATACACCAACCCCCGTACCATTCACTGCCCCCTATACACCACCCCGTACTCACTGCCACTATACATCACCCTTTACCATCACTGACCCCTCTATACATCACCCTTACCCATCACTGCCCATAACACCAACCACGGACCATCACTGCCCCTATACATAACCCGTTACCATCACCTTGACCCCTAACACACCCAGTACATCACTGCCACCTATACACCACCCAGTACCATCACTGCAACCTATACATCACCGTAACCATCACTGCCAACCTATCACCACCCGTACCATCACTGCACTATACACCACCCCGTACCATCACTGCCCCCTTATACACCACCCGTACAATCACTGCCACCTTTACACCACCACCGTACCATCACTGCCACCTACACACCACTCCGTACCATAACTGCAACCTATACATTCCACCCGTACCATCACGCCACCTTACAGCACCCCGTACCATCACTGCCACCTATACAAACACCAACGTACCATCACGGCCCCCTATACCCACCACCCCCGACCATCACTTGCCCCCTTACACCACCCAGCGTACATCAATGCCCCCTATACAGCACCCCGTACATCACTTGCCAACTATACACCACCCCGTACCATCACTGCCCCTATACAGCACCCCGAACCATCACTGCCCCCTATACACCACCCCCGTACCCATATGCCACCTATACAGCACCCGTACACATCACTGTCACCCTATACAGCACACAGTACCATACACCTGCCCCTATACACCACCCCGCCACCATCAACTGTCACCTATACACCACCCCGACCATCAATGCCACCTATACAGCACCCGATACCTAACTGCCAACCTATAACCACCCCGCACATCACTTGTAAACCTATACACCACCCAGTACATCACTGCCACCATACAGCACCCCGTCCATCACTGCCACCTTATAAAGCCACCCCGTACCATCACTGCCCCCTATACAGCACCCCGGACCATCACTGCCCCCTATACAGCACCCCGTACCTCACTGCCCCCTATACCCACCACGACCATCACTGTCAACCTATACACCACCCCGTACCATCACTGCCACCTATACAGCACCCGTTACCATCACTGCCACCTCATACACCACCCGTACCATCACGCCACCTATACACACCCCGTACAATCACTGCCCCACCTCCATATACAGCCACCACGTACCATCACTGCCCCATATACAGCCCCGTACCATCACTGCCAACATGCTACACCACCCCCTATACAATCACTCTTGCCACCTATACAGCACCCCGTACCATACACTCGCCACCTATACAGCACCCCGTACCATCAATGCCACCTGTACACCACCCGTACAAATCCACTGCCACATATCCCAGACCACGTACCATCATGCCACCTGTTACACCACCCCTACCATCACTGCCCACGATAAAGATCCCTAACCATCACTGGCCAACTATACACCCCGTACCATCACTGGCCACCTTACACCACCCGTACCATCACTGCCACCTATACAGCACCCCGTACCATCACTGCCACCTTATACAGAACCCCGTACCATCACTGCCCACCTAGACAACACCCATACCATCACTGCACCTAGACAGCACCCGCACAATTCACTGCCACTACGTACAGCCACCCCGTACCATCACTGACACCTTATACAACACCCCCTACATCACTGCCACTATACAGCACCCCGTACATTCACTGCCACCTATACACAAACCCCGTACCATCACTGACACCTATACACCATCCCCCTACCATCACTGCCCCTATACAGACCACGTACCATCACTGCCACATATACGCACCCCTTACCATCACGCCACCTTACAGCAACCCCTACCAGCACCTTTTTTTTTTGCCCCTATACAGCACCCTTGTACCATCACTTGCCCCTAACCAGCACCCCGTACCATCACTGCCAACTAACATCACCCGTACCATGACTGCCCCCATATTACACCACCCCCATTACCATCACTGCCACCTAACAGCACCCCGTACCATCACGCACCCTATACATCACCCCGTACCATGACGCCCCCTATACACCACCCCCTACCATCACTGCCACCATACATCACCCGTAACCTCACTGACAACCTCATACAGCACCCCGTACCATCACTGCAACTATACAGCACCCCGTACCATCACTGCCCCCGCTAACAGCACCCCCGTACCATCAGCCCCCGATACAGAACCCTGTACCATCATGCCCCCTATACATAACCCCCCCGTACCATCAACTGCACCTATAAAGCACCAGACCATCACTGCCCATAATACAGCACCCCGTACCAACACTGCCCTCTAGACAGCACCCCGTACCACAATGTCCACCCTATACAGCACCCGTACCCTCATGCCACCTATACACCAACCCCTACATCACTTTGCCCCTATACAAGCACCCCGTACATCACTTGCCACCCTATACAGCAACCACAGACAATATGCCAACTATAACAGCAAACCCTACCATCACTGCCCCATATAACAGCACCCGTACCATCACTGCCCACTATACAGCACCCGTACCATGCACTGCCACTATACAATCACCCACGTACCATGACTGCCCCCTATACCCCCACCCACTACCTCACTGCCACCTATACATCACCCGACCATCACGTGCCACCCTATACAGCACCCCGTTTACAATCACTGCCACCTATTAAGCAACCCGTACCTCACTGCCACCCCTATACAGCACCCCCGTACCACCTCCAATGCACCCTATACAGCACCCGGTACCTCATGCACCTATAACTCACCCGTACCATCCTGCCAACTATACAGCACCCCGTCATACTGCCCCCTATACAGCACCGTACAAGCACTGCCTACCTACTACAGCACCCTGTACCATCAAGCCCCCTATACAGCACAACGTACCATCACTGCCCTAGACAAGCACCCCGTACATCACTGCCCTATACAGCACCCCGTACAATAATGCACTATACAGCACCCCGTAACCGTACCATCACTGCCATTTATACAGCACCCCGTACCATCACTGCCCCAGATACAAGCACCCAGATCCATCACTGCCACCTATACACCACCTCGTCCCATCACTGCCCCCTATCATCACCCAGTAACATCACTGCCACTGATACATCACCCCGTACCATGATGCCCCATTACACCACCCCCTACCATCACGACACCTAACACCACCTCGTACCATCACTGCCCCCTATACATCACCCAGTACCATCACTGCCACAACCTATAAAGCCCCGTACCATCACTGCACTATTACGCACCACCGATACCATGACTGCCACCTCTACCCACCCCCTACCATTCACTGCCACCTAACATCCACCAGTACCAGAACTGCAACTATACAGCACCCCGTACCATCCACTGCCACCTACACAGCACCCCGTACCATGACTGCCCCCTTACCACCACCCCGTACATCACTGCCACCTAGTACAGAACCCCGTACAATCACCTGCCACCTTTACACCACCCTTACCATCACTGCCCCATATACATCACCTCGTACCATCACTGACCCTTACACCACCAACGTACAATCACTGCCCACTTATACACACCCCCTCGTACCATCACTGACCCCCTATACACCACCCCGATACCAAATAACTCCACCTCTATACACCACACTCGTACCATCCAACTGCCCCCTATACACACCAACGTACCATACAACTGCCCTGCCACCTTATACAGCAACCGTACCATCACTGCCACCTATACATCACCCCGTACCATGCTGCCCCCTATACCACCACCCCTACCATCACTGCACACTTACACCACCTCGTACCATCACTGCCCCCTATACATCACTGCCACCTATACATCACCCCGTACCATCACTGCCCCCTATACAGCACCCGTTACCATCACGCCACTATACATCACCCCGTAACCATGACTGCCCCATATACAACCACCCCCCTACCATCACTGCACACCTATAAATCACCCGTACCATTCACTGGCCACCTGATAAGCACCCCGACCATCACTGCAACCTATACAGCACCCGTACCATCACGGCCCCTAGACAGCACCCCCTACCATCTGCCCCCCTACACATCCACCCGTACGATCCACTGCCCACCTTATACAGCACCCTGTCTCATCACTGCCCACTATACATACCCCGTTACAATCAATGCCCCTATACAGCACCCCGTACCATCACTGCCCCTATACAGAACCCCGTACCATCACTGCCCCTATACGCACCCGTACATCACTGACCTATACAGCACCCCGTACCATCACTGCCACCCTATACAGCACCCCGTACCATCACTGCCACCTATACCAGCACCCCGGACCATCACTGCCACCTTTACACACCCGGACATCACTGCCAACATATAATCACCCCGTACCATCACTGCCACCTACACAGCACCCGCTACAATCACTGCCACCTATACACCACACCGTTACCATCACTGCCCCCTCTCTATACGCACCCCGTACAATCATGCCCCTATACAGCACCCTGTAACATCACTGCCCCCCTATAATCACCCCGTACCATCACTGCCCTATTACAGACCCCGTACCACACTGCCCATATACAGCACCCCGTACCAACACTGCACCCTATACAGCACCCCGTCGTACCATCACGGCCAACTATACAGAACCCCGTAACCAATCAACATGCCACCTATACACACCCCCTACCATCACTAATGCCACATACGCACCAGTACCATCACTTCCACCTATACAGCCCCAGCGTACCATCACTGCACATACACCAATCCGTACCATCACTGCCACCACACACCAATCCGTACAATCAACTGCACCTATACAGCACCCCGTACCATTCATGCAACTATACAGCACCAGTACCATCACTGCCAACCTATACACAAACCCGTCCATCAATGCCAAACTAATACACCACTCCCCGTACAATCACTGCCACTATTACACACCCCGTACCATCACTGCCCCTAGTACACCACACCGTACCATCACTGCCCCCTATACAGCACCCCGTACCATCACTGCCCCTATACAGCACCCCGTACCATCACTGCCACCTATACATCACCCTTACCATCACTGCCACCTATACACCACCCCGTACCATCACTGCCCCTATACACCCCCCGTACCATCACTGCCACCTATACACCACCCCGTACCATAACTGCCACCTATACACCACCCCGTACCACACTGCCACCTTACACCACCCCCGTTACCCATCATGCCACCTATACAGCACCCGTACCATCACTGCCCACCTATACACACCCCGTCGTACAATCACTGCCCCCTATACACCACCCGTCCCATCACTGCCACATATCGCAACAGAACCACGGTACCATCACTGCCACATATACACCACCCCCCTACAAATAATGCCCCTATACAGCACCCCGTACCATCCGGCCACCTATACAGCACCCCACGCGTACCATCACTGCCACATTACAGCCCCCGTACCATCACTGGCCACCTATACAGCACCCCGTACCATCACTGCCACCTCTACCCACCCCCTACCATCCACTGCCCCTATACAGCACCCCGTACCATCACTGCCACCTATACAGCACCCCGTACCATCACTGCCACCTATACAGCACCCCCTACCATCACTGCCCCTATACAGCACCCCGTACCATCACTGCCCCCTATACAGCACCCCGTACCATCACTGCCCCTATACAGCACCCCGTACCATCACGGCCCACTATACACCACCCCGTACCATCACTGCCACCTATACAGCACCCCGTTACAATCACTGCCCCCTATACCAGCACCCAGTACCATCACTGCCCCTATACAGCACCCCGTATCATCACTGCCCCCTATACATCACCCGTACCATCCTGCACCTATCCATCACCCCGTACCATAACGGCCAACCTATACACCACCCCGTACCATCACGCCCCATATCCACACCCCCGTTACCATCACGGCCCTAACACCACCCCGTAACCACACTGCCCCTATACAGCACCCCGTACCATCACTGCCCCCTAACCGAAACCCGTACCATCACTGCCACCTTATACAGCACCCTTACCATCACTGCCCCATACACCACCCGTACCATCACTGCCCCCTATACACACCCCGTACCATCACTGGCAACCTTATACACCAACCCCGTACAATCACTGCCACCTATACAGCACCCCGTGACCATCACGCACCTATACACCAACCCCGTACCATCACTGCCCCATACAGCACACCGTACCATCACTGCATCCAACTATACACCCACCTCGTACCATCACTCACGGCCACCTTAAACCACCCGTACCATCACTGACCCCTATACACCACCCCGTACCAACACTGCCCATATACACCACCACGTACCATCACTGCCCCAACACCACCCCCGCCATAACATCACTGCCCCTATTACAGCAACCAGTACCATCACGGCCCCCTATCAACACCCCGTACCATCACTGCCACCTATACAGCACCCCGTACCAATCACTGCCCCTATACAGCACCCGTACCATCAATTGCACATTATACAGCCACCCCTTACCTCACTGCCCCCTATACACCAACCGCCTACCATCACTGCCCTATTACACCACCCGTACCCATCACTGCCCCCGATACACCACCCGTACCTCACGCCCCTATAAACAACCCCGTACCATCACTGCCCCCCTATACATAACGCACACCCGTACCATCAATGCCACCTCTACCACCACACTATACCATCACTGCCACCTATACATCACCCTGAACGCCCCATTTACACGCACAGTATACGCATGGCAACCTACACGGCGTAATGTACCCCCGCTGTAACAAAAATGGACACAAGGTACCATGACCGGTTTGCCACATTACCGGGTGATACACACATATAGCCTGGGGCCCCAAGGGGGGCTGGTGGCACGTGTAGTGGCAGTCATGGACCATGGGGATGTGCAAAGATGAGTCATAATAAGCCGTGCCACCCAAAACATGGCTATGACTCACTGCAGATTCACCTAACCTGTGCCCCCCATAGATCTTGCCCGGGCTGTGCCCAAGGATCCCGCTAGGTGAACGCTTACGTTGTTGTATGCTTCTTGTATCAGTTGATTGAATTTTTTTTTCCTTGTTGGCAGGTTTTACCAAGTGACTGAAGATGAAAGAAGTGACCGGGAGCCCTGTGCCCGCCGCTCCGCCCGGCACGCCCACGGAGCGCACTATATGCCCCTGGAGCTGCCAGCCATGAATTTCCGCAGTCACCGCCTCCTGCGCCGTCCCCCCTCCGCCTCCGCCATCTCCACCAAACCCACGGACGGTGTGCGGAGCTCGGGCAGCGGACTCTCCGGCCCTGGGCAGCATAGCCAAGATAAGCCCGTGCCTTCTACCTTCCAGCGGGAAGCAGAGGGCAGCGGCAGGGTTCTACGCCCCCGCAACGTAACCTGCATCGTCAACGCCACGCTGGATATCCCCCAACTCATAACTGGCCGGACGTGGACACATCAAAGGTGCCCGTTTGCCCGGACCTGCCACGCCCGCTCGGCCCTCTACTTTGATTCGGTGGCGGATCGGAATCCTAGAACGGGCAAAAGGACGGCAGGACATTGGTCCACTGCGGGGGGGTCAGCCGCGCGGGCCACCCTAGCACGCCACCTGATGAAGCCCACCCGCCTGTCCCTATGGCGCCCAACGTGGGTTTGAAAGACCCGGGAGACGGTGGGTCCGACCAATGACGGGGGGGGGTTCTGGCAGGCAGCTGATCCAGAGTACGAGAAGAAGCTCTTCGGCAAGAACACGGGCAGGTGGTGGACATCCCCCCTCGGACTCATCCCAGACATATACGAGCGGGAAACCCGGCAACTTCATCCCGCTCTGGGGCTTCAGGAATAGAGACCCTGCGGGCGCCGACGCGGCCACAGGGACCATCGTGGTGATGCTAGTATCCGGCCGTATGAGACTGGACACATCCCCTCACCTGGGGCCGGCCCGTCTCTTCTGGAAGTAAATCCTACTACAAAGCTCTGCAAACTCCGATTGCCTTTATTTCAATTCCTTCCATTCTGCGTGCGGTCATGTGAATCCCAACACTTTGCACAGATTGATGAGGGTTTGCTACAAGTGTTTTGTTGTCACAATCTCCTGTGAGCTGCTTAGGTTATCAGTAGCACAAGGTCTCTCTCCTGCCCAAATGTTTTATTACTCCCATCAGCCCCATATTCAGGTTATTCGGCTATCAGAAGGTTGGCAGGATCATGACACAAAACCCTTCAGCTGTGAGTAAGCGTAAAAGGAAAACAAACAGGTAAGGAACACACATCTGTCCCTGCCCTGATCGTTTGTCACAATGTATCAGTCTGTGGTGCCACATTGTTTATGTTGACTGGAACATTACGGTGAGCAAACTAAATCAGTCGTCGGGGCAGGGGCCAGGTTGTTACAATGTATCCACAGAAGACAATCGCTCCAATAATAGTTTGTTACAGTGTTAGGCGCTCGATATTTAGTGTGGATTTTGAGCATGGTAACAAACCCTCAGCCTGTAAGCAATACTTACAGACAAGACAAATCTTCCTGCATACTCCTACATTTTACCTGCAATGATACATTGTAACAAAAAACTAAAGCGTAGGAGAGAGACGGGGCAGTATGGACAAGTCTGTTTTCACAGTGCTGGGAGTTTTGTCAGCAAGATTCACTCTCTCTTCATCTTTCTCTGCAATAATCCATCGGTCGGAGACAGGCTTTTTGTTTATAAGGTTTCCACTCCTGACAGCAAGCGGAGCAAGTCTGAGAAGTTGCGGCTCGTTTCACTCCTGCAGGACGACGCCGGGTCCGGCCGACCGTCCCATGATAGAGGCCGTTGTATTTTTGTGTGATTGTATGGAGGCTGGGCTGCTGCGGTGGGGGGGGTTCCCTGGGGCGGGGGGCGTGTCCCCTGGCGGCCGACCCTTGTTATTTTTTTGTGACGACACCCTTGCGCCATCTCAAGTGGCACTTATTTTTCAGCTGTAGGTGGCGACATGTAGATTCTAAATAAACTGTAACAACAAAGTTATGAGAAAAAATTCAGCTTATGTACAAAAACAAAAACAAAACATTAAAAACTTGATAAAAAAAATACAGAACAGATAAAGGACACAACATGGGGGGGGGGGGGCACAGACCACACGGGGGAGGGGCAGAGGCTCCAAGCATGTCTGGCGCCTGTGATGTGCAGTAGATACGTGAAAGTGCACAGGGGGAGGGAGCTGGGCACAGAGCGTCAATCAATAGGCGGGATCTGCAGACTACAAATCCCAGCATGCTCCGAGCAATGCCACCCCCAGAGAGCACTGGTACAATCCTATGTACAAGAGATCGTGGAACAGTTAAACCTTCAGTCAATGTCTCGTCGTCACTGATGAATCCCCTTTAGCCGGAACCATCCACTGGCCCTCTTTTTGCGGGGGGGGGGGACCTTCCCTTCAAGACGGATCCCACGTTTTCCTGGTAGGGTGAGGGGTCACGGGTCGGGAGCCTGGGTAAGGGTTTTGCAGGTGTTCGCCCTCTGCGCGGTCGTCCTGCAGAAGAGAGAGGGGACTGTCATCAGCAACTACTACAAAAACTCCCACAATGAACACATGCTACCGCACTGGACCTAATTAATGGGGAGGCACCAGAGGAAGGAACTGATCCTCCAACGATGGGGGGGGGGCCATCCAGTGTCGTTCTGACAAAAGTGGACAGGTCTTCAATAAGAATTTGGTAATTGCAGCCGGATGTGACTGCCTGATGCAGGAAAATGGACCGAGGCTCAACCACAACATTGTGTCATCAGGCCGCCACCATAGTGGGAGCTCACACATACAGTGGCAATAACAGGAAGGCAATTATAAAAGAGAAGACAGAAGTGAAGGAGCTCTAAGGGGTGATACGGTATATACTGTTTTATGCACTCACCGGAGGTCCAATGATTGTTACTGGTTGTATAGTTCTGCCAGCTACGCCGCATCCTCGCGCTTCAGCCAGCCCCACCGGCACTTCTCCAGAGACGGATTCCCTGACACAGGAGAGATAAGGTTTCGCGTCATCCACATCTTGGGACCAATACACCAGGTGCCTCCAAAGGACCCCCGCACAATATACTGGGCTCCCAACCCCCACATGGTCATTCATTAGGGGGCGGTGGTCTGGGAGAGCCTATGAAAGGACATGTGGGGGGAGGAGCCATTAAGAATGGGGCGGGGTCTGGGAGCAGCCTATGAAATGCCAATGAGTGGGTGGAGCCATATCTAAGGCTCCACCCCCCACATGGGTTCATTTCATAGGCTGCTCCCAGGAAAACCGCCCCATATATAGAGAGCCACCTCCACCCCATCTATATGGCTCCACCCACCACATGGTCATTTTATAGGATGCTCCCAGACCCACGCACCATATCTATGGTTCACCCACCACATGGGCATTTATTAGCTGTCCCAGGACACAGACCTATATCTAGGGCTCACCCACCACATGGCATCGATAGGCTGCGCCAAGACGACCCAATGCTGCTGACCTCCTTTCACCCAAGTCCTCCAGCCTCATTAGGTCAGGCGACAGGCCATCCTTGACGGGCGGGGCCGCACGATGGCCAGAGCGTCTTGCTAATAGGATTCCTCGGGCCGCAAGCGCGGATTGTACATTTTGATGGAGGATGATGGAGGGGTGCTCTAACTGGAGACGCTATGTTAGAGGGGACAAAGTGTATTAGTCCGGCACTAAACCTTGTGCAGATAACTTACAAGCAGGAATGGACCTGTGCTGCTGCTTTCACAGTACCAGGAGTTGTCTAGGAGGAGTACGAAGTTCCATAGGATGATCTCATATCAGCGCTCTTCTGATCGTCACATATTTGAGCAGTCTCGTGCTATGATGGCAGTAACTCTGGACTTTTGCAGTTCATAATCGTAGTCAGGTTCATTCATCTCGGTCACTCTTTGATGGTTGTTTATTGGTTGTTTCTGCTGCCACAATGTGAGCGGCTATCCATAGCAACTGTCACTCTTCATCACCACATGTTAGGCAATATTGACTCTCTCTTTTCTCTCGCCTCTTCTTCCCCACCCCCCTTCCCCCCTACTCCCCTTTTTTCTTCCACCCTTTTATCCCCTCTCCCTTTCTCTTCTTCTCCCCCCCCCCCTTTTCACCTCATTCTCTCTATCCCTTTTCTCTTCCCCTCCTTTCTTCCTCTTTCCCTCCCCTCCCTTTTTTACCTTCTTTTCCCCCCTTTGCCTCTTTTTCTTTCCCTCTCTTTTCTCTCCCCTCTCTCCTCTCCTTCCCTCCTTTCTCCCCCCCTCCCCTCCCCCTCCCCCCTCCCCCTTACTCTCCCCCTTTTTCTTCTCTCCTCCTTTCTCTTTCCTCTTTTCCCCCACCCCCCCCCTATCCCCCCCCCCGTTCCTCTTCTTCTCCCTCCCCTCTCTCTCCCCCTTTTCCTTCTCTCTTTCCCCCTCTTCTCCTCTTCCCCTTATCCCCACCCCCCTCCCTTCTCCTCCTTTTCTCCCCCCTCCCTTCCCTTTTCTCTTTCCTTCTTCTTCTCCCTCCTCTCCCTTCCCTCCTCCTTTTCTCTTTCTTTTTTTCTCCCCTTCTTTTTTCCCCCATACCTGCACTCACCTCACAGCCCCAGAGCTCTGCAGGCCGGGGTTAGGACACGATTTATCTGTAAAATAGGAGAGAATGTTATATCCCACCCGCTGTGTCAGCGCTTACTGACTTCTGGTATTCTATTCACGACTAGCCGATGCCAGGGACCGGAACCAGGGGCGCGGGCTCCTCCCCGATGCCAGGGACCGGAACCAGGGGCGCGGGATACTCCTGATGACAGGGACAGCGAAAACAGGGGCGCCGGGTCCTCCCCGATGACAGGGACCGGAACCAGGGGCGCTGGGCTCATCCCCGATTGCCAGCGGGACAAGGGAACCAGGGGCACGGGCCTCCTCCCCGATGAAACAGGGACCGGAAAAGCAGGGGCACGGGCTCTCCGATGCCAGGGACCAGGAAGGGGAAGCAGGGGCACGGGCTCCTCCCCGATGACAGGGACCGGAACCAGGGGCACGGGCTCCTCCCCGATGCCAGGGACCGGAGCCAGGGGCACGGGCTCCTCCCCGATGCCAGGGACAGGAACCAGGGGCACGGGCTCCTCCCCGATGCCAGGGACAGGAACCAGGGGCACGGGCTCCTCCACGATGACAGGGACAGGATCGAGGAGTGTGGGCTCTTCCCCAATGATAGCAGCGGAGCGGGGGTGTGGGCTCCTCCCTGATGACGGGGCGCGGGGCTGGTACCTTGTGGCGCTGTCTTCTGTGCACGCTGGTCCTTCTCCTGGTTCCTGTGGAGGGACACAGTGTGAGGAGCGGCTCCGGCTGCTGCAGGGCCTCATGGTGGGGGCTACTTACCTCTGCATACATTCCTCACAGAGGAGGTTGTCGGTGAGTCCTGGGGGGGTGGGGGAGGAGGAGGGGACCAGGAGCAGAGGGGTGAACGAGCCGCGGATGGAGACACAGGGGCGGCCGCAGCGCAGAGACAGCTGATACCAGCGAGCAATAGTCAGCTCCTGCCCATGGACCACGCACCAGCCCCGGCCGCCTGCAAGACAAGACACTGCGCATTACACGTGACCCCGCCCACGAGGAGCCAACCCATAAACCCCGCCCTCCTGGAGGTCACGTGACTGGGAGACGCTCCAGGACGCATCTCCGTCACTAACAACATTCCTCCGCGTTACCCCGGCAACGGCTCTGACCTCACACTGCTGACGTCACGCGGGGCGTGATCCTATTGGCGGATCACAATCACATGACCCCGAGGATGCGTTAACCCGTCCAGTGCCGGGAAGGCGGCGCCCACCAGGTAACAGCAGACAGAGGGTCTCACCTTCCGGCTCTCCCCGAGCCTCATCCCGGGTGTCCGGAGGAGGAGGAGGAGTCCGCGGAGACTTCTGCAAGAAACGTCATAGTCACCAACTGACACGGGGGCCCCAGCCAGGAGGGGGGACACGGGGGCCCCAGCCAGGAGGCGGGGGCCCCAGCCAGGAGGGGGGACACGGGGGCCCCAGCCAGGAGGGGGGACACGGGGGCCCCAGCCAGGAGGAGGAGGAGGGACACGGGGGCCCCAGCCAGGAGGAGGAGGAGGGACACGGGGGCCCCAGCCAGGAGGAGGAGGAGGGACACGGGGGCCCCAGCCAGGAGGAGGAGGAGGGACACGGGGGGGGCCCAAGCCAGGAGGAGGAGGGGGGACACGGGGGGCCCCCAGCCAGGAGGGAGAGGGGGGACACGGGGGGCCCCAGCCAGGAGGAGGAGGGGGGACACGGGGGGCCCCAGCCAGGAGGAGGGACACGGGGGCCCCAGCCAGGAGGAGGGCCCCCGGGGGCCCCAGCCAGGGGAGGAGGGACCGGGGGCCCCAGCCAGGAGGAGGGACACGGGGGGGGGCCCCAGCCAGGGGAGGAGGGACACACGGGGGGCCCAGCCGGATGGGGGACACGGGGGCCCAGCCAGGAGGAGGGACACGGGGGGGGGCCCCAGCCGGAGGAGGACACGGGGGGCCCCAGCCAGGAAAGGGAGGGAAACGGGGCCCAAGCCAGGAGGAGGGAGGGAGGAGGAGGAGAGACCCGGGGGCACAGACAGGAGGAGGAGGAGGAGGAGAGCCACGGGGGGGAAAAAATGCCCATGGAGGAGGGCAGGAGGATGAGACAGCGGGGGGCGGACCCAGCCAGGAGGAGGAGGAGGAGGAGCGACACGGGGGGCCCCAGCCAGGAGGAGGAGGATGAGGAGGAGGACACGCGGGGCCCCAGCCAGGAGGAGGAAGGGGAGGAGAGCACGGGGGCCCCAGCCAAGGAGGAGGGAACGGGGGCCCAGCCAGGAGGAGAGAAACGGGGGCCCCCAGCCAGGAGGAAGGGACACGGGGGCCCCACAAGGAGGAGGGACACGGGGCCCAGCCGGAGGAGGGAACACGGGGGCCCAAGCCAGGAGGAAAGGGAAACGGGGGCCCAGCCAGGAGGAGGGAGGAGGCGGAGAGGACCACGGGGGGGCCCAGCAGGAGGAGGAGGAGGAGGAGAGACACGGGGCCCCAAGCAGAGGAGGAGGAGGAGGGAGGACACGGGGGCCCCAGCCAGGAGGATGGGAGGAGGAGGGGACACGGGGGCCACAGCCAGGGGAGGAGGAGGAGGGAACGGAGGGCCCCAGCCAGTGAGGAGGGACACGGGGGCCCCAGCCGGAGGAGGGAACGGGGGCCCCAAGCCAGGAGGGAGGGACAACGGGGGCCCCAGCCAGGAGGAGGGGCCACGGGGGCCCACCAGCAGGAGGAGGGACACGGGGCCCCGACAGGGAGGAGGGACACGGGGGCCCCAGGCCAGGAGGAGGGAAACGGGGGCCCCAGGCCAGAGGAGGGACACGTGGGCCAGCCAGGAGGAGGAGGAGGAGAACACGGGGGGCCCCAGCCAGGAGGAGGAGGAGGAGGAGAGCACGGGGGCCAGCAAGGAGGAGGAGGAGGAGAGACACGGGGGCACCAGCCAGGAGGAGAGGAGGAGGAGAGACAGGGGGGGCCCCAGCAAGGAGGAGGAGGGAGGAGGAGAGACACGGGGGCCCCGCCAGGAGGGGGACACGGGGGCCCCAGCCAGGAGGAGAGACACGGGGCCCCAGCCAGGAGGAGGGACACGGGGGGGGCCCCAGGCAAGGAGGAGGGACACGGGGGCCCCAGCCAGAGGAGGGACACGGGGGCACCAGCCAGGAGGAGGAGGAGGAGGAGGAAGAGGAACGGGGGCCCCCGCAGGAGGAGGAGGAGGAGGAGAGGAGAGACACGGGGGCCCAAGCCAGGAGGAGGAGCGAGGAGGAGAGACACGGGGGGCCCCAGACGGAGGAGGAGGAGGAGGAGAGAACGGGGGCCCCAAGCAGGGAGGAGGAGGAGGAGGGAGAACCACGGGGGGCCCCCAGCCAGGAGGAGGAGGAGAGACACAGGGGGCCCCAGCCAGGAGGGAGGAGGAGGAGGAGAGACACGGGGCCCCAGCCAGGAGGAGGAGGAGGAGGAGAGACACGGGGGACCCAGCCAGGGCGGAGGAGAAGGAGGAGACACGGGCGGGGCCCCAGCCAGAGGGGAGGAGGAGGAGGAGAGACACGGGGGGCCCCAGCCAGGAGGAGGAGGAGGAGGGAGAGACACGGGGGCCCAGCCAGTGAGGAGGAGGAGGAGGAGGAGGAGACACGGGGGCCCCAGCCAGGAGGAGGGAGGAGGAGAGAAGAGACAGGGGGCCCCAGCAAGGAGGAGGAGGAGGAGGAGAGAACGGGGGGGGCCCCAGCGGAGGAGGAGGAAGGAGGAGAAGGAAGAAGGAGAGACACGGGGCCCAGCCAGGAGGAGGAGGAGGAGGAGAGACAAGGGGGCCCCAGCACAGGAGGAGGAGGAGAGGAGAGACACGGTGGGCCCCAGCCAGGAGGAGAGGAGGAGGAGAGAAACGGGGGGGCCCCGCCAGGAGGAGGAGGAGGAGGAGAGAGAGAGACAGGGGGCACAGACAGGAGGGGGGAGGAGGAGGAGAGAGACACGGGGGCCCCCAGCCAGGAGGAGGAGGAGGAGGAGAGGACACGGGGCCACAGCCAGGCGGAGGAGGAGGAGGAGAGACACGGGGGGCCCCAGGCCAGGAGGAGGAGGAGAGAACGGGGGCCCCAGCAAGGGAGGGGAGGAGGAGGAGAGACACGGGGGCCCCAGCCAGGAGGAGGAGGAGGAGGAGAGACACGGGGGGGCCCCAGCCAGGAGGAGGAGGAGGAGGAGAGACACGGGGGCCCCAGCCAGGAGGAGGAGCGAGGAGGGAGGAGAGGAGAGAGAACACGGGGGGCCCCAGCAGGAGGAGGGAGGAGGAGGAGAGACAGGGGGCCCACAGCCAGGAGGAGGATGAGGGGAGGAGAGAGACACGGGGGCCCCAGCCAGGGAGGCGGAGGAGGGAGGAGAGACCGGGGGCCCCCAGCCAGGAGGAGGGAGGAGGAGGAGGAAGACACGGGGGGGCCCAGCCACGGAGGAGGGAGGAGGGGGAGGAGGAGGAGACACGGGGGCCCCAGCAGGAGGAGGGGAGGAGGAGGAGGACACGGGGCCCCAGCCAGGAGGAGGGGGAGGAGGAGAGACACGGGGGGGGCCCCCCGCCAGGAGGAGGAGGAGGAGGAGAGACACGGGGGCCCCAGGCCAGGAGGAGGAGGAGGAGGAGAGACACGGGGGGGCCCCAGCCAGGAGGAGGAGGAGGAGGAGAGAAGGGGGCCCCAGCCAGGAGAGGAGGAGGAGGAGGGACACGGGGGGGGCCCCAGCCAGGGGGAGGAGGAGGAGAGACACGGGGGCCCAGCCAGGAGGAGGAGGAGGAGGAGAGACACGGGGGGCCCAGCCAGGAGGAGGGAGGAGAGGAGAAAACGGGGGCCCCAGCCAGGAGGAGGAGGAGGAAGGAGAGACCACGGGGGGCCCCAGCCAGGAGGAGGAGGGAGGAGGAGAGACACGGGGGCCCCAGCCAGGAGGAGGAGGAGGAGGAGAGACACGGGGCACAGCCAGGCGGAGGAGGAGGAGGAGAGACCACGGGGGGCACCAGCCAGGAGGAGGAGGAGGAGGAGAGACACGGGGGCACCAGCCAGGAGGAGGAGAGGAGGAGAGACACGGGGGGCCCCAGCCAGGAGGAGGGAGGGAGGCGGAGGAAGAGACACGGGGGGGCCCCAGCCAGGGGAGGCGGAGGAGAGACACGGGGGCCCCAGCCAGGAGGAGGAGGAGGAGAGACACGGGGGCCCCAGCCAGGAGGAGGGAGGAGGAGGAGAGGACAACGGGGGGCCCCGCCAGGAGGAGGAGGAGGAGGAGACACGGGGGCCCCAGCCAGGAGGAGGAGGAGGAGAGACACGGGGGCCTCCAGCAGGAGGAGGAGGAGGAGAGACAGGGACTGCGAGGGGGCCCCAGCCAGGAGGAGGAGGAGGAGAGACACGGGGGGCCCCAGCCAGGAGGAGGAGGAGGAGAGACACGGGGGCCCCGCCAGGAGGAGGAGGAGAGACACGGGGGCACCAGCCAGGAGGAGGAGGAAATAGACACGGGTGGGGCCCCAGCAGGAGGAAGGAGGATAGACACGGGGGCCCAGACAGGAGGAGGAGAGGGACACGGTGGCCCCAGCCAGGAGGAGGAGGAGGAAGAGACACGTGGCCACCAGCAGGAGGAGGAGGAGGAGAGACACGGTGGGCCAGCAAGGCAGGAGGGGAGGAGGGGGGGGGCCAGCCAGGAGGAGGAGGGGCACAAAGTAGAGGAGAGAGGGGGGAGTTAAGAGGGGAAGTGGAGTAGTCGGAGGGGCGGGAGCAGTCCTGCACTGCCCAGCCTCCTGCTGCCTTGAAGTGCTCCTGTAGCCTTTGGACGAGATCTGTGTTCTGTCCGTAGGGGGTTTAAAGGTTTGTGGTTAAAGGGATTTCCCCCCTTTTCTATCAGTTCCCTCAGGTCGGGGATTGAAAGGTTTTCTTTCTATAATTCCTCTTATGGGAAATCTCCTCTACATTTTAAATATAAAACAGTTCCTCAACGTCATGTGAACAACGAGCAGAGAAGAGTCGATTTTGCCTGAGAGAGTCAATTTAGAGGCTACAGGGGAAGTGTTTGGTTTTTTTCCCATAGCACCTAGAAAGATGATGCTGGTGTCATTATAAAGAAATTCCTCTCCTCCTCACATCAGGATTGTATGGTCTATGGACTACAGAAAGGGGATGACAGGGGTAAGTGTAGCGGAGGAAGTGGCATCCTCATCTCCTGTTCTGACGTGTCTTTACTGGACTCTGGTTAGGTAGCCCGCCGGAACCGCAATGCTGAGGTAATCTGAAAGCTGAGAGTTCTGATGGGTTTCTGATCAGCTTGTATGTAAATGTCTGCACCATGGGTCACATGACTCCGCTGGTGGGCGCACTGGGGCTGCGTCAACATTGTGATGATTGGTTGCGCCCTTTTTCGGGGTTAGCAGGGTGACAGGTCCCTTAGTCATGTGATCGTCGAGGGGGTCCTCACCTTCTGCCCCACGTAGGCCGAGTTCTTGCAGTAATGCTGCAGCTGCGCCCTCTTCAGAAGATGCAGAGGAGAGGGGAGGAGGGGGGGGTTAAGGCACGCTCCGCAGCCTTGTCCTGGCGCACTGGGGCATAGTGACTGGGGGAATACAAGTCACAGGATCACCTCTGGCAGGCTACATACCTGCTCATATGGACGCCACTGCCGAGGGGAGGGTCCCCTAATGTTCACTTAATTAGTAGCAGCCAATCAGGAGGGATCCCAGTAATCAGCTTGCATAGTTGCAGTGTCCCCGGGGCATGCTGAGTTGTAAGAAGTGAGTGCACCTCCTTTAATCACATTGGAGGGCCATTACAGGGCGGCCCCCCTACAGGATCACCGACGCTCTGGACCCTGTTCCATCACTGGTTCAGGTTACAGTTTTGTAGTTGTGACTAACAGCGCAGTTTTAGAGTATTAGTCATGTCTGGTCTATAGGGGATCGTTGGTGATGCCTGATCGTAAGAATTGCATGAGATTGTTGTTCATGCCTGATCTGGTGCAGGATCATTTAGTCGTGTTCTGATCTGTAGGGGGACTACACAGAGAGTGTTTAGTCGTGTCTGATCTATAGGGATACACAGGATCGTTTAGTCGTGTTGATCTTTAGGGCTACACAGAATCGTTTAGTCGTGTCTGATCTATAGGGCTACCACAGGATTGTTTATCGTTGTTGAATCTATAGGGACTACACAGAATCGTTGTTTTTAGTCGTGTCTGATCTATAGGGGACTACACAGAATCGTTTAGTCGTGTCTGATCTATAGGGATCTACAAAAGGCTCATCTAGTCGTGTCTGATTATAGGGATCTATACAGGATCATTTAGGCGGGTCTGATCTATAAGAAATACACAGGATCGTAAGTTGTTGGTCTGATATAGGGACTATACAGGCTCGGTTAGTCATGCCCCTGATCTATAGGGACTCTGCAGTTTGTTGTTTAGTCGTGTCGACTCTAGGGACACACAGGAATCATTTAGTCATTGTCGGGTTTCTATGGGACTACACAGGATCTTTAGTCATGGCTGGTCTATAGGGACTATACAGGAATCTTTTTAGTATGTTAGCTATAAGAACTACATAGGAGCGTTTAGCATGTCTGGTCTCTAGGGGGCCTAACAGGGATCGTTTAGTCATGTCGGTCTATAGGGACTAATAGGCTCGTTTTTTAGATCAGTCTAGTCTATAGGGACTACATAGGATCGTTTAGTCAGTCTGGTCTATAGGGAGCCTACACCAGGATGTTAAGTCATGCTGGTCTATAGGATACCACCAGGATCGTTTAGTCTGTCTGCGTTATAGGGGACTACACAGGATGTTTAGTCAGGCTGGTATATAGGGACTACAACAGGGATCGTTTAGTCCAGTGTATGGTATATAGGGACTACACAGGATCGTTTAGTCATGGCTGGTCTATAGGGACTACAAAGGAGAGTTGAGGTAACTTCTGTCGCCCTCCCTAGGTCTGGGTCTATAGGGACTACACAGGATTGTTTAGTCGTTGTACTGATTCTATAGGGACTAAACAGGATTGTTTAGTCGTGTTGATCTATAGGGAATACACAGGATTGGTTGTCGTCTGTCTGATCGGTAGGGCTACACAGCGATTGTTAGCGTGTATGTCTATAGGGACTACACAGGAATCGTTTTTTTAGTCGTGTTCTGTGATCTATAGGGACCTACCACAGGATCTTAGTCGTGTCTGATCTATAGGGATATATACAGGATCATTTGTCGGGTCTAATCTATAAGGAGGAATTAAAACAGGATAGTTATTTTGTGTGTCTATAGGGGACTATAAGAATGATTTAGTCATGCCTGCTCTATAGGGACTGCAGAGTTGTTTAGTCGTTGTCTGATCGATAGGGGACTACACAGGATCATTAGTAATGTTGGTTCTCGATAGGGGGACTACACAGGATCGTTTAGTCATGGCTGGTCTATAGGGGAAATATACAGGATCTATTAGTATGTCTGAGTCTATAGGGACTACACAGGATGTTAGTCATGTCTGATCTATAGGGGATATCCAGGTCGTTTAGTCATGTCCAGGTCGATAGGGGACTACATAGGATCGTGTTTTAGTTATGTTTGGTCTATAGGGGACTAACACAGGATCGTTTTAGTCATGTTGAGATAATAGGGGGACTATACAGGATTCGTTTAGTCCTGGCTGGTCTATAGGGACTAACAGGATCGTGTAGTCTGGTGGTCTATAGGGACGACAACAGGATTGTTTAGTCGTGTCTGATCTATAGGGACTACACAGGATTGTTTAGTCGTGTCTGATCTATAGGGACTACACAGGATTGTTTAGTCGTGTCTGATCTATAGGGACTACACAGAATCGTTTAGTCGTGTCTGATCTATAGGGACTACACAGGATCATTTAGTCGTGTCTGATCTATAGGGATCTATACAGGATCATTTAGTCGTGTCTGATCTATAAGGAATACACAGGATCGTTAAGTTGTGTCTGATCTATAGGGACTATACAGAATGATTTAGTCATGCCTGATCTATAGGGACTGCAGTGTTGTTTAGTCGTGTCTGATCTATAGGGACTACACAGGATCATTTAGTCATGTCTGGTCTATAGGGACTACACAGGATCGTTTAGTCATGGCTGGTCTATAGGGACTATACAGGATCTTTTAGTCATGTCTGGTCTATAGGGACTACACAGGATCGTTTAGTCATGTCTGATCTATAGGGACTATACAGGATCGTTTAGTCATGTCTAGTCTATAGGGACTACATAGGATCGTTTAGTCATGTCTGGTCTATAGGGACTACACAGGATCGTTTAGTCATGTCTGATCTATAGGGACTATACAGGATCGTTTAGTCATGTCTAGTCTATAGGGACTACATAGGATCCGTTTAGCATTGTCCTGGTCTATAGGGACTACACAGGATCGTTAGTCATGCTGGTCTATAGGGACTAACAGGATGTTTAGTCATGTCTGGTCTATGGGACAGTGTTTGCTGTTCGGTAGCGCTTTTATAGAACTACTGTGATATTAAACAACTGGAATGGCGGGGGGGGGTGGGGGGGGGACAAATCTTCTTGCAGGGTCCACACTGAGAACTCCACCAGGAAAGGGATAAAAAATCTGGAAAATTGGCGAGAGAAACGGATCCGCAACTCCATCCAGAGCAGACCATGACTAATGGATCTAAGGGAAGGCCTGAGCAGTGGAATCCCTGTACCCTGGGGTGCAGCGTCTATCGGGAGCGACCCACGGTGATGTTAACCACTTGCATGTGCAGTAGGTAGTGATGTAACTCGCCCCCATGACGTCGTTTGTCCCGCAACATCACCCCCACCACGAACGCAGCACTGTCCATTCTCAGTCACCCGTCACCGTGGAAACACAAATAAGCCGATGACATCTAACGATGGCCCCAGCGGATTGGCGATCATTGTGTCGTGATGATGTATAACTCTTTGCACCTCTGCCCCCCTCCCCCCATATCAATGGCATTGACTATCACAGCCTTTACAGTTTGTAGAAAAGAGCAATAACTGGCAGGTGAAGGGCGCGTGCTCTGAGAGGGTGCAGGCTTATGATGTGATGGGGGGGGAGGGGGAGAGGGTGAAGGTTAATCGGGGCGGGGCTGCTGCAGCATTGCCGTGAGGTTTATATCGCAATCTGCAGTTCAGCAGGTGAGGGGTTAAACGGAAGCGGGCTTTCGGCTCTGGATGAATATGTATAACAGTGAGGGGCATCATGTGACCTCTCTATGCCTGATCACAGCCCCCTCACAACCTGCAATTCATCTCTCCGCAGAAAACAGCGCAGCACCTAAAGCCGGAGCAGCAGAGCCAGCGCGCTGCAAACTGCGACACCCTGCCGGGCATGAGACAGCGCAGAGACGGTAAGACAGAGCCCGTGCAACCTATACATCACCCCCCTGCCATCAATGCCACCTAGACATCACACCTTTACCATCAATGCCACTATTACACCAACCCCGTCACCATAACTGCCAACTATACATAACCCGTACCATCACTGCCACCTATACATCACCCCGTACCATCACTGACAACCTAATACACCACCAGTCCATCACTGCCAACTTATACATAACCGTACCCTCACTGCACCTATACACCAACCAGTACCATCAATGCACCCATATACACCAACCCCCGTACCATTCACTGCCCCCTATACACCACCCCGTACTCACTGCCACTATACATCACCCTTTACCATCACTGACCCCTCTATACATCACCCTTACCCATCACTGCCCATAACACCAACCACGGACCATCACTGCCCCTATACATAACCCGTTACCATCACCTTGACCCCTAACACACCCAGTACATCACTGCCACCTATACACCACCCAGTACCATCACTGCAACCTATACATCACCGTAACCATCACTGCCAACCTATCACCACCCGTACCATCACTGCACTATACACCACCCCGTACCATCACTGCCCCCTTATACACCACCCGTACAATCACTGCCACCTTTACACCACCACCGTACCATCACTGCCACCTACACACCACTCCGTACCATAACTGCAACCTATACATTCCACCCGTACCATCACGCCACCTTACAGCACCCCGTACCATCACTGCCACCTATACAAACACCAACGTACCATCACGGCCCCCTATACCCACCACCCCCGACCATCACTTGCCCCCTTACACCACCCAGCGTACATCAATGCCCCCTATACAGCACCCCGTACATCACTTGCCAACTATACACCACCCCGTACCATCACTGCCCCTATACAGCACCCCGAACCATCACTGCCCCCTATACACCACCCCCGTACCCATATGCCACCTATACAGCACCCGTACACATCACTGTCACCCTATACAGCACACAGTACCATACACCTGCCCCTATACACCACCCCGCCACCATCAACTGTCACCTATACACCACCCCGACCATCAATGCCACCTATACAGCACCCGATACCTAACTGCCAACCTATAACCACCCCGCACATCACTTGTAAACCTATACACCACCCAGTACATCACTGCCACCATACAGCACCCCGTCCATCACTGCCACCTTATAAAGCCACCCCGTACCATCACTGCCCCCTATACAGCACCCCGGACCATCACTGCCCCCTATACAGCACCCCGTACCTCACTGCCCCCTATACCCACCACGACCATCACTGTCAACCTATACACCACCCCGTACCATCACTGCCACCTATACAGCACCCGTTACCATCACTGCCACCTCATACACCACCCGTACCATCACGCCACCTATACACACCCCGTACAATCACTGCCCCACCTCCATATACAGCCACCACGTACCATCACTGCCCCATATACAGCCCCGTACCATCACTGCCAACATGCTACACCACCCCCTATACAATCACTCTTGCCACCTATACAGCACCCCGTACCATACACTCGCCACCTATACAGCACCCCGTACCATCAATGCCACCTGTACACCACCCGTACAAATCCACTGCCACATATCCCAGACCACGTACCATCATGCCACCTGTTACACCACCCCTACCATCACTGCCCACGATAAAGATCCCTAACCATCACTGGCCAACTATACACCCCGTACCATCACTGGCCACCTTACACCACCCGTACCATCACTGCCACCTATACAGCACCCCGTACCATCACTGCCACCTTATACAGAACCCCGTACCATCACTGCCCACCTAGACAACACCCATACCATCACTGCACCTAGACAGCACCCGCACAATTCACTGCCACTACGTACAGCCACCCCGTACCATCACTGACACCTTATACAACACCCCCTACATCACTGCCACTATACAGCACCCCGTACATTCACTGCCACCTATACACAAACCCCGTACCATCACTGACACCTATACACCATCCCCCTACCATCACTGCCCCTATACAGACCACGTACCATCACTGCCACATATACGCACCCCTTACCATCACGCCACCTTACAGCAACCCCTACCAGCACCTTTTTTTTTTGCCCCTATACAGCACCCTTGTACCATCACTTGCCCCTAACCAGCACCCCGTACCATCACTGCCAACTAACATCACCCGTACCATGACTGCCCCCATATTACACCACCCCCATTACCATCACTGCCACCTAACAGCACCCCGTACCATCACGCACCCTATACATCACCCCGTACCATGACGCCCCCTATACACCACCCCCTACCATCACTGCCACCATACATCACCCGTAACCTCACTGACAACCTCATACAGCACCCCGTACCATCACTGCAACTATACAGCACCCCGTACCATCACTGCCCCCGCTAACAGCACCCCCGTACCATCAGCCCCCGATACAGAACCCTGTACCATCATGCCCCCTATACATAACCCCCCCGTACCATCAACTGCACCTATAAAGCACCAGACCATCACTGCCCATAATACAGCACCCCGTACCAACACTGCCCTCTAGACAGCACCCCGTACCACAATGTCCACCCTATACAGCACCCGTACCCTCATGCCACCTATACACCAACCCCTACATCACTTTGCCCCTATACAAGCACCCCGTACATCACTTGCCACCCTATACAGCAACCACAGACAATATGCCAACTATAACAGCAAACCCTACCATCACTGCCCCATATAACAGCACCCGTACCATCACTGCCCACTATACAGCACCCGTACCATGCACTGCCACTATACAATCACCCACGTACCATGACTGCCCCCTATACCCCCACCCACTACCTCACTGCCACCTATACATCACCCGACCATCACGTGCCACCCTATACAGCACCCCGTTTACAATCACTGCCACCTATTAAGCAACCCGTACCTCACTGCCACCCCTATACAGCACCCCCGTACCACCTCCAATGCACCCTATACAGCACCCGGTACCTCATGCACCTATAACTCACCCGTACCATCCTGCCAACTATACAGCACCCCGTCATACTGCCCCCTATACAGCACCGTACAAGCACTGCCTACCTACTACAGCACCCTGTACCATCAAGCCCCCTATACAGCACAACGTACCATCACTGCCCTAGACAAGCACCCCGTACATCACTGCCCTATACAGCACCCCGTACAATAATGCACTATACAGCACCCCGTAACCGTACCATCACTGCCATTTATACAGCACCCCGTACCATCACTGCCCCAGATACAAGCACCCAGATCCATCACTGCCACCTATACACCACCTCGTCCCATCACTGCCCCCTATCATCACCCAGTAACATCACTGCCACTGATACATCACCCCGTACCATGATGCCCCATTACACCACCCCCTACCATCACGACACCTAACACCACCTCGTACCATCACTGCCCCCTATACATCACCCAGTACCATCACTGCCACAACCTATAAAGCCCCGTACCATCACTGCACTATTACGCACCACCGATACCATGACTGCCACCTCTACCCACCCCCTACCATTCACTGCCACCTAACATCCACCAGTACCAGAACTGCAACTATACAGCACCCCGTACCATCCACTGCCACCTACACAGCACCCCGTACCATGACTGCCCCCTTACCACCACCCCGTACATCACTGCCACCTAGTACAGAACCCCGTACAATCACCTGCCACCTTTACACCACCCTTACCATCACTGCCCCATATACATCACCTCGTACCATCACTGACCCTTACACCACCAACGTACAATCACTGCCCACTTATACACACCCCCTCGTACCATCACTGACCCCCTATACACCACCCCGATACCAAATAACTCCACCTCTATACACCACACTCGTACCATCCAACTGCCCCCTATACACACCAACGTACCATACAACTGCCCTGCCACCTTATACAGCAACCGTACCATCACTGCCACCTATACATCACCCCGTACCATGCTGCCCCCTATACCACCACCCCTACCATCACTGCACACTTACACCACCTCGTACCATCACTGCCCCCTATACATCACTGCCACCTATACATCACCCCGTACCATCACTGCCCCCTATACAGCACCCGTTACCATCACGCCACTATACATCACCCCGTAACCATGACTGCCCCATATACAACCACCCCCCTACCATCACTGCACACCTATAAATCACCCGTACCATTCACTGGCCACCTGATAAGCACCCCGACCATCACTGCAACCTATACAGCACCCGTACCATCACGGCCCCTAGACAGCACCCCCTACCATCTGCCCCCCTACACATCCACCCGTACGATCCACTGCCCACCTTATACAGCACCCTGTCTCATCACTGCCCACTATACATACCCCGTTACAATCAATGCCCCTATACAGCACCCCGTACCATCACTGCCCCTATACAGAACCCCGTACCATCACTGCCCCTATACGCACCCGTACATCACTGACCTATACAGCACCCCGTACCATCACTGCCACCCTATACAGCACCCCGTACCATCACTGCCACCTATACCAGCACCCCGGACCATCACTGCCACCTTTACACACCCGGACATCACTGCCAACATATAATCACCCCGTACCATCACTGCCACCTACACAGCACCCGCTACAATCACTGCCACCTATACACCACACCGTTACCATCACTGCCCCCTCTCTATACGCACCCCGTACAATCATGCCCCTATACAGCACCCTGTAACATCACTGCCCCCCTATAATCACCCCGTACCATCACTGCCCTATTACAGACCCCGTACCACACTGCCCATATACAGCACCCCGTACCAACACTGCACCCTATACAGCACCCCGTCGTACCATCACGGCCAACTATACAGAACCCCGTAACCAATCAACATGCCACCTATACACACCCCCTACCATCACTAATGCCACATACGCACCAGTACCATCACTTCCACCTATACAGCCCCAGCGTACCATCACTGCACATACACCAATCCGTACCATCACTGCCACCACACACCAATCCGTACAATCAACTGCACCTATACAGCACCCCGTACCATTCATGCAACTATACAGCACCAGTACCATCACTGCCAACCTATACACAAACCCGTCCATCAATGCCAAACTAATACACCACTCCCCGTACAATCACTGCCACTATTACACACCCCGTACCATCACTGCCCCTAGTAAGCATCCACACCGTACATCACTGCAACATATAGCCCCCCGTTACCCATCATGCCAACGCTAACCCTCCGTTACTCCATCACTGCACCTATACAAGCACCGTACCATCTCACTGCCACCTATACCACCCCGTACCATCACTGCCGACCTATACGAACACCCCAGTACCATCACATGTCCACTATACACCCACCCGTACTCACTGTCACTATACAACCGTCCACACTACCCTACACCAACCCCGTACCATAACTGCCCCCACCTTACTATACACCACCCATTGGTACCACAACTGCCACACTTACACCACCCGCCGTTACTCCATCTGCCACCTATACAGCACCCCGTACCATCACTGCCACCTATACCACCGACCACACATGACGCTATAACACCACAGTCTACCTCCCGCCTATACACCACCTCGTCACATCACTGAAACACATTTATACGAACGAACCCCTACCATCACGGCCACATATACACCACCCGCTACCAAAGCCCATCAACCACATCCGCCACCTATCCCAGGTACACACTCCACTAACCCCCGTACCATCACTGGACCTACCTATTCACAGCACCCAGCGTTACCTACACTGCCACCATACTACAACCCCCCCTACCATCCACTGCCCCTTAACAGACACCCGTACCTCTCACTGTCCACCTATACCAGCACCCCGAACCATCACTGCCACCTATACAGAACCCCCTACAATCACTGCCCCTATACAGCACCCGTACCATCACTGCCCCCTAACAGCCACCCTGTACCATCACTGCCCCTATACAGCACCCCGTACCATCACGGCCCACTATACACCACCCCGTTTACCATCACTGCCCACTATACAGCACCCCGTTACAATCACTGCCCCCTATACCAGCACCCAGTACCATCACTGCCCCTATACAGCACCCCGTATCATCACTGCCCCCTATACATCACCCGTACCATCCTGCACCTATCCATCACCCCGTACCATAACGGCCAACCTATACACCACCCCGTACCATCACGCCCCATATCCACACCCCCGTTACCATCACGGCCCTAACACCACCCCGTACCATCACTGCCCCTATACAGCACCCCGTACCATCACTGCCCCCTAACCGAAACCCGTACCATCACTGCCACCTTATACAGCACCCTTACCATCACTGCCCCATACACCACCCGTACCATCACTGCCCCCTATACACACCCCGTACCATCACTGGCAACCTTATACACCAACCCCGTACAATCACTGCCACCTATACAGCACCCCGTGACCATCACGCACCTATACACCAACCCCGTACCATCACTGCCCCATACAGCACACCGTACCATCACTGCATCCAACTATACACCCACCTCGTACCATCACTCACGGCCACCTTAAACCACCCGTACCATCACTGCCCCCTATACACCACCCCGTACCATCACTGCCCCTATACACCACCACGTACCATCACTGCCCCCACACCACCCCCGCCATAACATCACTGCCCCTATTACAGCAACCAGTACCATCACGGCCCCCTATACACCACCCCGTACCATCACTGCCACCTATACAGCACCCCGTACCATCACTGCCCCTATACAGCACCCGTACCATCAATTGCACATTATACAGCCACCCCTTACCTCACTGCCCCCTATACACCAACCGCCTACCATCACTGCCCTATTACACCACCCGTACCCATCACTGCCCCCTATACACCACCCCGTACCTCACGCCCCTATACAGCACCCCGTACCATCACTGCCACCTATACAGCACCCCGTACCATCACTGCCACCTATACACCACCTCGTACCATCACTGCCACCTGTACATCACCCTGCGCCCCATTTACACAGCACAGTATAAGCATGGGCACCTACACTGGCGTAATGTACCCGCTGTTAACAAAAATGGACACTAATGTACCATGACCGGTGCCCACACACCTGGTGATACACACATATAGCCTGGGCACGGGGGGCTGGTGGCACGTGTAGTGGCAGTCATGTGACATGGGGGATAGTGCCAGTGAGTCATACATAAGCCGTGCCACCCACACATGGCTCTGACTCACTGCATGATTCACATACCTGGTGCCCCCCATAGATCTGCCCGTGCTGTGCCCCCCAGGATCCCGCTAGGTGCCCGCTTACGTTGTTGTTGCTTCTTCAGTTTTATTGAATTTTTTTCCTTGTTGCAGGTTTTACCAAGTGACTGAGAGAAGTGACCGGAGCCCCTGTGCCCGCCGCTCCTGCCCGGCCGCCCACCCGGAGCCGCCCTATATGCCCCTGCAGCTGCCAGCCATGAATTTCCGCAGTCACCGCCTCCTGCGCCGCTCCCCTCCTCCGCCTCCAGCCATCTCCACCAAACCCACGGCGGTGGGCGGAGCCTCGGGCAGCGGACTCTCCGGCCTGGGCAGCATAGCCCAGATCAGCCCGTGCCTCTACCTCTCCAGTGGGAACGCGGCGGGCAGCCGGCAGCTGGTCTACGCCCGCAACGTCACCTGCATCGTCAACGCCACGCTGGAGATCCCCAACTCTAACTGGCCGGACGTGGACTACATCAAGGTGCCCGTGCCGGACCTGCCCCACGCCCCGCTCGCCCTCTACTTTGATTCGGTGGCGGATCGGATCCATCAGAACGGGAAAAGGAACGGCAGGACATTGGTCCACTGCGTGGCGGGGGTCAGCCGCTCGGCCACCCTCTGCATCGCCTACCTGATGAAGTACCACCGCCTGTCCCTACTGGACGCCCACCAGTGGGTGAAGACCCGGAGGCCGGTGGTCCGACCCAATGCCGGGTTCTGGCAGCAGCTGATCCAGTACGAGAAGAAGCTCTTCGGCAAGAACACGGTCAGGCTGGTGCCATCCCCCCTCGGACTCATCCCAGACATATACGAGCGGGAAACCCGCAACTTCATCCCCGTCTGGGGCTTCAGATGAGACCCTGCGGGCTCCGCCGGCCCACAAGGACCAGCGCTGGTGCTGCTCAGTATCCGGCCCGTATGAGACTGGACACATCCCCTCCCCGGGGGCCCGGCCCGTCTTCTGGAAGTAAATCCTACTCCAAGCTCTGCAACTTCCTGATTGCCTTTATTTCACTTCCTTCCATTCTCTGCTTGCTGTCAGTGAATCCCAACACTTTGCACAACTGAGGGTTTGTTAGTGTTGTCACAATCTCCTGTGAGCTGAGGTTATCAGTAGCACAAGTCTCTCTCCTGCCCCAAATGTTTTCTTACTCCCCATCAGCCCATTATTCAGGTTATTTGGCTCTCAGAAGGTTGGCAGGATACATTGCACCAAACCCTCAGCTGTGAGTAAAGCGTAAAAGGAACTAAACAGGTAAGGAACACACATCTGTCTCCTGCCCTGATCGTTTGTCACAATGTATCAGTCTGTGGTGCACATTGTTTTATGTTGACTGGATACATTACGTGAGCAAATAATCAGTCGTCGGGGCAGGTTTGTTACAATGTATCCACAGAAGACAATTCTGTCCTAATAGTTTGTTACAGTGTTTTCAGGCTCTCGATATTTAGTGTGGATTTGATGCATTGTAACAAACCCTCAGCTGTAAGCAATACTTCCAGACAAGACAAATCTCTTTCCTGAATACTTCCTACATTTTACCTGCACTGATACATTGTAACAAACTAAAGCGTAGGAGAGATGACGGTGCAGTCTGGACAGTCGTGTTTTCACAGCTGGAGTTTTGTCACAATGTATTTACTCTCTCTCCTCATTTCTACTGCAATAATCCATCGGTCTGGAGACCAGGCTGTATAATGTTTCCACTCACTGACAGCAAGCGGAGCAGTCTGAGAAGTTGCGGCTCGTTTCACTCTCTGCAGAAGACGCCGGGTCCGGCCCGTCCCATGATAGAGTCCGTTTTATTTTTGTGTGATTGTATGGAGGCTGGGCTGCTGCTGGTGGGGGCGTGTCCCTGGGGCGGTGGGCGTGTCCCCCTGGCGGCCGCCCCTTGTTATTTTTATTGTGACGACCACCCTCTGGCGCCATCTCTAGTGGACACTTATTTTTCAGCTGTAGGTGGCGACATGTAGATTTCTAAATAAACTTTAACAAAAAGTTATGAGAAAAATTCAGCTTTATTTACAAAAACAAAACAAAACATTAAAACTTGATAAAAAAAATAAAAAAAAAAATAAAAGGACAAAAAATGGGGGGGGGGGCACAGACCACACGGGGGAGGGGCAGAGGCTCCCAGCATGCCTGGCTGCCTGTGATGGGCAGTAGATTACGTGTAAAGTGCACAGGGGGAGGGGCTGGGCACAGAGCGTCAATCAATAGGCGGGATCTGCAGACTACAAATCCCAGCATGCTCCGAGCCATCCCCCCCCAGAGAGCACTGGTACAAGTCCTATGTACAAGAGATGGAACAGATTAACCCTTCAGTCACTGTCTCCGTCGTCACTGATGATCCCCTTTAAGCCGGACCAGTCCACTGGCCTCTTTTTGCGGGGGGGACCTTCTCCTTCAGAGTCGGATCCCACAGTTTTCCTGTAGGGTGAGGGGTCACGGGTCGGAGAGGCCTGGTAAGGGTTGCAGGTGTTTCGCCTGCGCGGTCGTCCTGCAGAAGAGAGAGACTGTCATCAGCAACTACTACAACTCCCACAATGCAACACATGCTACCAGCACTGGACCTTACTGGGGGGCACCCAGAGGACTGATCCAACAGATGGGGGGGGGGCATCCAGTGTCGTCTGACAAAAGTGGACAGGTCTTCAATACAGAAATTCTGGTAATTTGCAGCTCTGGATGTGACTGATGCAGGAAAATGGACCGAGGCTCAACCACAACATTGTGTCTATCAGCCGCCACCACTAGTGGGAGCTCACACATACAGTGGCCAATAACAGGAGGCAATAAAGAGAAGACATGAAGTGCAGGAGCTCTAATGGGGTATACGGTATATACTGTGCACTCACCGGAGGTCTCAATGATGTTACTGGTGTCTAGTTCTGCCAGCTCCGCCGCCTCCTCGCGCTTCAGCCGCACCACCCGGCACTTCTCCAGAGACGGATTCCCTGCACAGAGAGATAAGGTTTCGCGTCATCACATCTGGGACCACTCCCCCAGGCTGCCACACCACCCCCCATATCTATGGCTCCACCCACCACATGGTCATTTTATAGGCTGCTCCCAGACCCGCCCCATGCTGCTGACCTTTCACCCCAAGGTCCTCCAGCTCCTTCTTCAGGACCTCGGCCATGGCCTTGACGGAGCGGCAGCCGTGCAGCAGCTTCTTGTAGTTCCTCCGGGCTCCGCAGGTCAGGATGTACTTCTTGAGGCGGATGATGGAGGGGTGCTCCTCCCTGGAGACGCTCTGTATAGAGGGGACACCTGTGTATTAGCTCCGGCCCCTCCCCCTGCGCTCCCCTCCCCCGCACGGACCCTTTACCTGCTTCTTGCTGCTCTTCCCCTTGTCCCCGGATGTCTCGGAGGAGTCGCTGTCTCCATCGTCGCTCTCCTCCTTCTCAGCGCTCTTCTTGCTCTTCCCTCCTTTGCCGCCTGTCTCTTTGCTCTGATTGGGCGCACTCTTGGACTTCTTTGCAGTCTCATCATCAGTATTCAGGTCACTCTCATCCTCGCTGTCACTCTTTGAGGTCTTTTTACTTGGTTGTCTCTTCTTGCTGTCACTCTGTGGTGCAGTCTCTCCCTCGTCACTGTCACTCTCTTCCTCACCATCACTGTCCTTCGCAGCCTTATTGGACGCTCTCTTCTTAGCGCTCTCTTCCTCGTCGCTGTCACTATCATGGTCTTTCAACTTGGGCGCTCTCTTTCCTGCGCTCTCTTCCTCCTCGCTGTCACTAGCTGCTTTCTTCTTGGGCGCTCTCTTTCTTGCACTCTCTTCCTCCTCACTGTGACTAGCTGCTTTATTCCTGGGCGCTCTCTTTCCTGCGCTCTCTTCCTCGTCGCTGTCACTATCTTTAGCGGCTTTCTTCTTGGGCGCTCTCTTTCCTGCACTCTCTTTCTCCTCACTGTCACTGTCTTTAGCTGCTTTCTTCCTGAGCGCTCTCTTTCCTGCGCTCTCTTCCTCGTCGCTGTCACTATCTTTAGCGGCTTTCTTCTTGGGCGCTCTCTTTCCTGCGCTCTCTTCCTCCTCGCTGTCACTATCACTGTCTTTAGCGACTTTCTTCTTGGGCGCTCTCTTTCCTGCGCTCTCTTCCTCCTCGCTGTCACTCGCTGCCTTCTTCTTGGGCGCTCTCTTTCCTGCACTCTCTTCCTCCTCACTGTCACTGTCTTTAGCTGCTGTCTTCCTGAGCGCTCTCTTTCCTGCGCTCTCTTCCTCCTCGCTGTCACTGTCTTTAGCTGCTTTCTTCTTGGACGCTCTCTTTCCTGCGCTCTCTTCCTCCTCGCTGTCACTGTCTTTAGCGGCTTTCTTCTTGGGCGCTCTCTTTCCTGCGCTCTCTTCCTCTCTCTTAGCAGCCGTCTTCTTGGCCCCCACCTTACCTTGCGCTCTCTTGACTTTGCCCTGCGGTCTCTCTAGTTTTGCCCTCTGTTTCTGTCTCTCAGGCTCCTCCATGTCGCTCTCGCTGTCTGTCTCCTTGTTCTGCAGTCTCTTCGCAGCCTTGGGTCTCCTCTTCTCGTTGGTCTGTGCGCTCTCTTTCTTAGTCTTCTGAGCTCTCTTGCTTGCTGCCATCTCCTCTGTCTCGCTGTCGCTCTTTTGCTTCTTGTCTGTGATCTCTCCATCTGTCTCTTCCTCTGAGCGCTCTCGGACGGTCTCTTTACCCCTCTTAGGTGTGGTCTTTACTCTCCTCCTGGATCCGTCCTTAGCGGCCGCCGTCTCTCCTGCTCTCTCTTTTGTGAGTCCCTTCTTGAATGCCTGAGTCTCGGGTGAACTTCCGGACAGTCTCTTGATGTCTCTTTGTTCAATCCCAGAATCCTCTTCGGACTCGTCATCTGGAAGAGGAAGTTACCATTAGCCCGGCTCCAACAATATAAAGCAGCGCTCATCCTGAGCTGCCTGGTTCAGGAATGTAACATGGAGAGCGAT
>WNYA01001662.1:0-64158 GCA_019512145.1 Engystomops pustulosus | reverse complement strand
CGATGACCCAGCTGTTAAACTGGGGACTCCTCTGCAGCTCCTGGATAGTGGTGGTGGGGGGAGGATGGCGCACAGTCAGAGCAAATCGCTGCTTGCCCTGTTGTGATGTCCAGCAGCTGCCACCGTCTACACTGAACCTCTCCACGCAGGGACCCAGGGAGGACAACCACTCTCATCACCAGTAGTAAGGGTCAGTTGCACTGTATGATAGAAGACAGTCATCATATAGTGTCAGTATGTGTCAGTTTGTGCGTACAAGCCTGAAATAATAACCAATGCTTTGCAAATCGCCAGGACATTGTGATTATTTGTCCTCACGCCTTTCCATGCCAAGAGGGCATGAGAGAGATGCGGCACCGGTGCCTGCGCCCTGCTAGTCTTAGCCTGTGAACTTTCATGACTGAAAGTTTGCATGGTTACTAAGCCTTTCCAACCGTGTCTGATTGTACAACGATCTATTACAATGTGGCAAATTGCCATATATAATAGATGAGGTGGAAAATCCCCATATTACTGCCATAGGATCCATCAGACAAACCTACGGTTAAAGTACCTAGAAGTTAGATAGTATACATATGTTGTTATTTAACTATAAATATCACAAAATTTGTTTTGTCGAGGTGACACACCACCCGAGTTATGCTCGGTTTTTTTGGCGAATTTGACACACCAAGCTCAAAAGGTTGCCCATCACTGGAGTATAAGATGCCCAAAAACACACACCTGGGAGATGGCAAGAATCACTACAGACGTATGTGGATCGGACACTGATTTCTTACTATTCACTTCATATCAAAAAAGAACTGCTATTTAGAGTATACAGATCCCCCTAAACGCACACCCTGGGGAGGAGCAGAATTAATACAACAGCTGTGTGGATATGAAACAGATTCTTCCCTATTCGCTTCAGTCACAAAAAAAGATTGCTATTTGGGGATAAAGATCCTCTGAACACACACCGTGGAGAGGAGCAGAAACAACTGCAACAGCTGTGAGGATATGAACAGTATTTCTCTATTCGCTTTAGTAACAAAAAGAACTGCTATTTGGGGTATACAGATCCCCTAAATGCACACCCGGGGAGAGGAGCAGAAATCGCTACAGCATAGTACAGAAAAGCAGCTAGATGCTGACAGATAGCACAGCGTGTGGAATTGCTGGAGATTGCAAAGGCGAACTGTTTTTAGGGCGTGTGTGACATCACATAAGCCTGCCGGACTGATTGGCTTACAGTCTGTTCTCGAGGGGTGTTCCTTTCTCCTTCCCAGAGTTCCTCTGCCCCATTGAACACCTGTGCTTGTCCATTTAGCTAAAAAGAGGAAAAAAAGTTCAATTGATTCGCTCATTCTAGTCATAATCTTATCATGGCTGTCTAAGAAAATACTGAAGAAGACAGAGCGAAGTCAAGTAAAGGGATGTGGGTCTACTTAAAAATATCAACATTACTTTATTACATCAGCTCTAGCAGTTAAGGATGAGAACTTAAAATAAAAACATGTGTTCTTATGTTTAAAAATTTCAGAAACGTGTTGATGGAGGACTACAGTAGTTGACACCTGCTTGTAAATGTTAGTTTCAATTGGCAAGAACATCACAAGAGAAATAGATTTCATGTGTATCCTCTCAGAATGTGTAAATGCTTCAATACTTATGAGGCCGACAATACAAAGTGCTTTAATTTTCACTGTTGCTTGTACATCTTGGCTGCCAGAGGTGTCTGAATTACAGTGTAATGATCTACTTGTCAGGTCTGCACATAACTGTCCATATAAAAGTGTCCTGCTTATAAATATACCTTTATTTTGCAGTACCCAGGGGCATAACTAGGAGATGCAGCGCCCATAGCAATTTGTAATAGGCCCCCCTCACCATATTAATAATATATATACATATTGTACTCTCTACATTGTGGTTAAAACACCATAATAACCATACATTTATACCTCATATACTGTATGTAACACATTTAAATACTTATATATCATCCAGTAGTACAAACCTATATATACTACATGCATACATACAGTATCTACAAAGACATATATACATAATATCATCTACATATATCACAACATACCATACTACTTTAGCAAACATGCAACATATACAGATACAGCATAATACAAACATTACAATCAACCATTTATAGCAGTACACATCACAAACAGACATGCAGTATATACACAAATACAGCATTACACAACCAATACCACTGTAATACCCCAGATGCTGGTTCTCTGGACACTGTAGGCCCCATGCGGCAACTGTGTATGCCCCTGGTAGTGCCTGAAGTCAGAGAAATACTTAATTTGTATTTACATGTAATGTGTTTGATTGTGATTTTAATTGTTTCCCAAGGGTTAAATTTATTTGCTAAAGCTATAAAAGAGAATAATGGGTGTCAGAAATAACAATACAAACAGAGGAAGGGGTTTGATAGACTTGCTTTTTGTTGGTATCACAGAAATCGGGCCATAATAGGTGTCGGGGAAACTAAAACTGCAGGAAAGTGTGAGTAAAAAAGTTGCAATGTAGTGGGAGCATAAAAAAGTTGTGAGGGTCTAAAACACGTTTTTGTGATGACCCGACAAATAAGTTGTCAAGAGCGCACAGCAACAAAAGAGGGATTCACCTCTAAAAAAACCAGAAAAACATTCCCCCCATTATGGTTAGTTCTAATTAAGTAGTCCTATTAACAATAGCTAAACCCAAGTACATTAGTTAAACACAGAAAAATTTGGGGTAGTGAAAATAAACACTCGAAACTTCCAATATACAAAATTAACAAAATTACCAATCTCTTAAATTTACGTAATTTTATCCAAACAAAATTTGCTGAAAAACAAACGTGGGGTGGAAATCAATTATATCCATATGGAAGGTTCCATATAATAATTTAAATTGTCACCAAGCAAATATAGGTCTTGACTGGCATATAAAATCCACATGAAATTTTAATTTGCAAAGAAGTAGATAGTATTATTATATTGATATTATTATCATTTTTAGAGTACAAAAAATATTTTTAAAGGAAATGAACATGTACCTGCTGGAATGCAAGCAAGTGTATTAGAGGAAGTTGGGATCCTCGGGTAGAGATGAGCGAACATACCGTCCGCTGTCTCTCGAGGACTTTGCGACTGTTAACTGCCGTTGACTCGGAGGAGCATATTATACGTACTTCACGCTCGATTCTTGGACGAGTATGGCTCTTCCCCATCACCGCGACACCAGGCGCGTGCTTCGATTTCGGTCCTTTTTGGCGCGCCAGAACAGAGCCAATCACAACAGCCAGGACACACTCTTGCCATCCACACCAACATCACAGTGAACACCGTTACCCTTACCACGTCGACAGCAGTGGTTTGGCTGGCCAATCAGGTGACTCTGGATAGACAAGCCGCCTGCCTGCGCTGCTCGGATCATTCTGTGTCTGGGTATGCGCTAGGGAGACAGTAGCCTGCACAACCTGGTCGGGAAGGTTAGGTGGTTTCTAGTTAGCTTACTGTGTACGGCAGGAGGTGATTCTACAACAACCCAACAGCGCTTCTTAGGCTACATAAACGTTACTTTTTTTTTTATTTGTGCTTGTGGGCTGGGCTTGCTGGCAATTAGGTAGTACAGCCTAGCTACAAGTTGTGGCGATATGAGCAGGGGGACTTGCGTACCTGTGTGTTTAGGCTCTTAGTGACACGACATAGTCCACCTCCAAACACCAAAGTTGGGAAATTTGACTCCGTAGAGCGGATTTGATTTCCAATCGCGCAACAGTCTGACAGGTTCGTCTTTAATTTTATCGTGTTATTTTTTTTAAAGCGTAGTGTCATCGTCTACTCTGCCATAAGTAGTGTGTCTTTAATACTTGGCTAGAAAATAGCCATAGTGAGATCCCAACGGGCTACTTACACCTACAGGAGCGTATATATAATTGATTCTGGTTGATCTGGCATGGTGGCGCTTGTAGTTGGCTCCCGCAAAGCAGATGCATCTATACTACTAGAAAATATTTGAGCAAATTGGAGAGTGACAGACTATGCCTACCACTCGTTGGCTTGCGTCGTCTCGTGACGCCAGATATCACATCTCAACAAGACCGAGTCGTACGTACTGAAAAATTATATTCGAGGCCCGGAACCGGAGTGTTTTCTCAATTAGGCACAGTCCTAGCCATTCCACCTTTTAATATTTATACGTGATATTGATTTCATAACTCAGACGGTCATTACCATTGGCAATAGTACGTGTGCTTATAAATACTTGCCTATGAAATAGTCCATAGGACCGCAATCCAACGTTACTTACTTACGCCCCTACCAGTAGCGTTTATATATTTGTTTTCTGGTTGATCTGCATGGTGGCTGTTAGTTGCGTAGTCAAGTCGCATCTATCGAGCAACCTATAGCGTGAGCAAAATTTGGAGTGAGACTTGGACCCAAACTGGTTTTGCGCTTAGTGACGCACATAATCCATCGCAAAGACCGAAGTGGTGAAAATTTATTAGGGCCCGGGGGCAGGTAGGTTATTATTCCACATTACGCTACGCTCTAAGCACATATCTTCCTTGTTTATTTTACGGTCTTGATTTCTTTTGCATCCGCATATAACCATCTGCGCGCAAGATTGACATCATCCTAACACTACGGTCTCAAGGACATACGTACGTGGACTTTAATATATCTGGCTTGGAAATACTGGCGATGCTGTAGAATGCTGCAACGGCGTCTTACGCTTACAAGTTGCGGTGAAATTTTTCGGGTTGATGCGTGTGAGCATTCTGCGGCCTCACAATGCCATTGGTAGTGAGACTCAGACACTTGTTTTGGCGCTCTAATGCGCGCACATAATACCATCAGCAAAAGACCGAAGTGGGGAAAATAAATTATTAGGGCCCACGAAACGTGGGATGTTATGAATTAAATTAGGCACAGGTCTCTGGCATTCCTTTTTATTTTTAACTTATTTTGTTTCATACACTCAGGTCATCCTCATACTGGTCATAGATGTGACTTTAATCCTGTGCCTAAAGAGCACAATAGCAATATCGGAGATACTCAAACGTGCTACTTACGCGGACAGTATGCGTATAGATATATATTGATTGTACGTTGATATCTGGTGGTGTTGTAGTTGACTGCAGGGTGCATACTAGCAATTGTGAGCAATTTGGAGCGTGAGGACCTTTGCGACCACTGTGTGTTTGGGTGATAGTGACGCAATATCCTCGCAAAGCATCCGAAGTGGGAAAAATTTATATTAGGCTCGCACAGTGGGGTTGGATTTAATTAGAGCAGCTTCTGCCATTCTTCTTTTTATGTTGTACTGTTATTTGATTTTCATATTGACTCAGCAGTCATCTCCATCGGCATAGTATGTCTACTTCACATTCACTTGGCTAGAAATAGCCAAGGCAGAAGATCCCAACGGCGTTACCTTCACTACAACAGGGTAGACCGAGACACACCCTCTACGTATCGTTATATATTGATTTTCTGCATTCTGTTAGTGGACTCTGGTAGCTCTAGCTTGCAGCATGCGATTAGCTAGCACATCATGATGAGCAATTTGGACTGAGACTTGACGATCCCACCAACTGTGGTTGTTCGCTTATGTGACGCACAATCCATGCAAAGACCGATAGTGGGACATAAAATTTCATTAGCGGCCTGGGGGTTGGATTCAATTTAGAGCACAGTCTGGCCATTTCTCTTTTTATATTTTACGTTTAGTTTTTTAATAATCTCAGCGTTTCATCTACCTGTGCTTTCAGACTGTGTGCATTCAGTACGGGCTGAAATAGCCTAGCAATCGGATTAGCACGTTTGCGTGTTTAAAAATTAAAAAAAAACACTACAAAAAAAAAAAAGAAAAAAAACACAAAACAAAGGAAAAAAAAAAAATTAAGTTATAACTTCATTTTCAAAATGTTTAACCCGAGGGCTAGGGGTAGAGGACGAGGGGGGCGGGGGCGTGGACGTCAACTGACTGCAGGGTCAGAGGCCGTGGTCCTGGGCGGGTGAGACACCAATCTAGAGGAGAGGTTGTGAGCCGCCGATGGGTAATTCTAGGTTCCAGGTTGAGTTACTGACGGCTCGGTTGAGTTGGTGGAGGGGCACTCGTTCTGGAGGCTCAGGAAATGAAACAGGTGATGGGGTGCGGAAATAGCTCAAAAAACAATGTACAACAAAAAAAAAAGCTCCCAACGGCAGCTTCCACCTCTAGACATGTCGCGGTACACCAGTCATCTCTGGACTGGTGACACGTGGAGCAGTGCAGACATGATGTCCGGATTGCCTCTTCAAGATTTCCCATCCTGACGCCGTCCCACCGCCTCACCCTGCCGCCTCCTCCCCCCAGTCATGCCCCAGCAAATTTGGCATTTGAACCGGCATACTCTAGGAACTGTTTTTCTGGACCCTTCCCACAGTCACAAACCACTTGTCGGTGGCTGATGAGCAATTTTCCGATGCCCAGGTTTTTTCCACCAGTCGCAGTGCTGTGGTGTGACTGACTTGTTGACGGTTACTGGAAGAGTGTGTACAGAAAGGGTGTCCGACGATGAGGAGAACGCGTTGTCACGACAGTCTGGAGGAAAGATGTTGTCAGGCCAGGAAGCTCCGAGTGGGGGAGCAGACTGAGGGCATCGGGAGTGCTGAAGGGTGACAGACCCAAGCTGGGTGTGTAAGGTGGGCGGGGGTGTAAGGCACAGTGCTTCTGAGAACGGAGGAGAGTCGGCTCGGACCGCGGAACAGGTTGGAACTGAGGGCAGTTGGTTGGGGGGCGCACGACGGAGGAGGATGTCCAGAGCTGGTGCTCACGCAAATGTGTCAATAGTAGGAAGTCTCCCGTGGCGAGGCCTGCGGCGAGGGCTAGATTTTCCGAAGTCCTGGAGGTATCTTGAAGTGAAACACCGGTGATCCGAACGACTGTGGGGCACACATTTTGCCAAACGAGTATCAGCAGGGTTCCACACGACTCTAGCTTAACAACCACATATGCGCAGTTCATAGAATGTAAAAACACCCACTCCGTGGACAACTAATCGCGTTCACCTCCGGCCATGCAGCAAACCACTGCTCCGTTCGCCCGTGTCAGCTGATAGTCAGCCCCCTGCGTGACCCTGCAACACAAAAACTCCCATCGTGCCTCCACGATCCTCAACAGCATCATCCCAGCTGTCAGCTCTCCATTTACCCTCAGACGCTTGGAGACCGGTGAAAGCTAAATTATAGTGACAACCACGCCGCAAACCCAATCCACTTAATAGTGTGCACATCTCCAGTTGGCTAAGTCCGTGGAGAGATGCTGCCCTATAGGCTAGTAGAGACCGAGGCCTTTCCAGCTCATGCGCGGCGCCCTCGGTGATATCGGTCCCCAGCCGTCACGTACTGTTCTATTTCCCGAGTGTTGCTGTCCCAGCCCTGCATCAAGCACTGGTTCAGACAAACATAATGATCCGTGCCCTGACAACGGACCGTTTCTGACAGTCCACCAGTGACACGACAGTGACGGAGTAGCTGCGGGCAGGGCCCACTATATCTCGCTGACGGGCACATTGGTTAAACTTGGGGGGTGTTTGGGGCATTGGACAACGTTTCGGACCCTGCGGCGGTTCTATACTGCCGCTCCGAGGATTGCGGGGCAGCCTTACCTCCGAGTCCAGTGATTAAGGCCTACGAATGCCTCATCCTCACTTCCCACCCCATCCTCCCACCTACACCTCCTCCGACCTCTCCCGAACGAACCATCCCGTGCGGCATTGGCGCCATCAGTCGTACTCAGGCACGACAGCAGTGGCGCGCTACGACAGCAGGCGGTGCTGAAACTTGCTGACTAGGCGATTAAAGGCACACCGACACAAGACTATTACAGGGCATACTGATGCTTTGGCTGGCACTGCTTGAACACTGAAGCCAGGCAATGTTGTGTGTGAACAACGGCCGTAACCTTTGGTTGGCGGCTACTGCAACTCGGCACTGACATACATTGCCATGCCTGCCCATGTGTTAGAAATCTGAGGCAGGTTTCCTCCAAGACATACCCCAATCGTTGATTTGCTCACGATAGGTGCGCCGCTCTGTGACGCCATTTCTGAAGTCAGTCAACAGAGTGCTAGCCACTCATCAGGGCAGCCAGCCTCGCACGCAATCCAACTGCTCGCGCATCACCGATGGTTGTGGGACGTTGCCCAGTGGTGAAGATATCAAAAACCATCGACCAGACTACATCAAGATATTTACCGAGCAGCGCCGAGCGATTGTAGACTGCCGATTGTCAACTTCCACCAGAACTGTAGTCAGGTCAGTCAGTCTTCCTCAGTCTACAATGAGGATGGGACGTGGATGTCTGATATCTGTGGTGCTGAGAAACTTTGAGGGTCAACAACAGATGGTCAGTGGGATGGCCAGCCATCATCACCTCAGCCTCCCTTGCGGTTGCCTGTTAAGAAACACGCTCTGGTCAGCATAAGTCGGAAGCTTTGCGCCTCACATAGAGACGGGGGGAAAAGCATTCCCTGAGTTGATAGCCAAGCACCTTAGGTTGCTGTTGTCTCAGCGCATATCGGAAGAAGTCGGAGTGCAAGGATTAGGATGAGAGGAGGAGGGAATTGTTTGGCGGCGAGAGAACAAGCAGGGTTCCATTGTTGAGTCCTTCACTGTTGAGCGTGATTATGGGGCAAGAAGAAGTAGTAGTTGAGGAGTTGAGGAGGATGGGAATGGACAGTGCAGGCCAGTTGAGGGGATGTGAATTTCTTACGCGTTGGTACTCAATGGCTCAGATATGGCAATATTTGTCCGTGTACCACCATGCACTATACCCGCACAATGACCCCTTACGTATCACAAGAACATTATTCCAAGCAACCGATGTAGGCGGCGGAGTTCGAGCGTTTGGGTTGGTAGCACGACTCCTGAATGGCCCACTAAGGCAATCTTTCCACTCTCATCCCTGGAAGGAGGAAAGGTTGGAGAATGCATAATACCAGCAGGGCCCTGGCACAAGCTGAAACAAAGTATTTCCCCCCTTCTGACAAGACGCTAGCGGCAGAGTGCGTTAGTTTCGCCGGGACAAGTGCAGAGGAGAGTTAGGCGAGCAGGCAGCTGTCCGCATGAGCAAGGGTACGCTTTACAGGCTTTTGCCAGCTTTATGTCACCCAAACCAGCAAGACCTGTCACCTGTGCCCAGTGCTCGGCAGGAGTAGGGCTGTTCTTCATTACTAAAGATGGTGAGGGAGTCCGTAGCTGACCATACCATCGTACCTAAAGGATCACACAGCTCCGTTAACAACGTTTACTGGGTTTGACAAAAGCGGCAGACATGTCGGCACCGAACGGTCGACTGTCCGGCCTTGGAGTTTTGCCTGCCCTGCCGCTGCGTCTGGATCCGAAGCGGTTTTCAGTGCAGCTGGTGCATCATCACAAATAAGCGTAACGCAGTGACTACTTGACCAGCGTCTGACAGGGCTGAGCTTATCAAGATGTAATAAGCTTGATTTCTCCTTAATCTCAATCTCCACCAGGGAAGGAAGCTTCAACGAATAATTTATCCACAGATACTCCAAAATGGAAACCCTGTAATTGGAGCAAAAATAACTCAATAAACTACGTGGATTTGACACGTATTTCTTGCTCTCATCTTTAGCAACAAAAAACTAGTGAAATTTGCATTATACAGATAGCCCAAAACGCACACCCTGGGAGAGAAGCAGAAATCATTACAAAATCTGTGTGGATCTGACACTGATTTCTTCCGATTCGCTTCAGTCACAAAAAAGAATTGCAATTTGGAGTATACAGATGCCCCAAAACGCACACACTGGGAGAGGTGCAGAAATCACTACAGAAAGTATGTGGATCGGACACTGATTTCTTACTATTCACTTCAGTATCAAAAAAGAACTGCTATTTAGAGTATACAGATCCCCCTAAACGCACACCCTGGGAGAGGAGCAGAATTAACTACACCAGCTATGTGGATATGAAACAGATTTCTTCCTATTCGCTTCAGTCACAAAATAAGAATTGCTATTTGGGGTATACAGATCCTCTGAACACACACCCTGGGAGAGGAGCAGAAACAACTACACCAGCTGTGAGGATATGAAACAGATTTCTTCCTATTCGCTTTAGTAACAAAAAAGAACTGCTATTTGGGGTATACAGATCCCCCTAAATGCACACCCTGGGAGAGGAGCAGAAATCGCTACAGCATAGTACAGTAAAAGCAGCTAGATGCTACAGATAGCACATGCCGTGTGAATTGCTGAGATTGCAAATCGCTAACTGTTTTTATAGGGCTGTGTGACATCACATAAGCCTGCCGGTCACTGATTGGCTTACAGGTCTGTCATCGAGGGTGTTCCTTTCTCCTTCCCAGAGTTCTCTGCCCCATGTAACACGCTGTGCTTGTGCCCATTTAGCTAAAAAAGAGGAAAAAAAGTTCAAATTGATTCGCCCATTTCTAGTCATAATCATTAGCATGGCTGTCTAAGAAAATCTGAAGAAGACAGAAACATAGTCAAGTAAATGGATGTGGTCTACTTAAAATATCAACATTTACTTTATTACATCATCTCTAGCAGTTAAGGATGAGAACTTAAATAAAAACATGTGTCTTATGTTTATAAAATTTCAGAAAACGTGTTGATGGAGGACATACAGTAGTTGACACCTGCCTTGTAACTTGTTAGTTTCAATTGCAAAGAAACATCACAAGAGAAATAGATTTCATGTGTATCCTCTCAGAATTGTAAATGCTTCAATACTTATGAGGCCGACAATACAAAGTGCTTTAATTTTCACTGTTGCTTGTACATCTTTGGCTGCCAGAGGTGTCTGAATTTACAGTGTAATATCTACTTGTCAGTCTCACATTAACTGTCCCATATAAAGTGTCCTGCTTTATAAATATACCTTTATTTTGCAGTACCCAGGGGCATAACTAGGAGATGCAGCGCCCCATAGCAGATTTGTAAATAGGGCCCCCTTCCCCATTAAAAATATATATACATATTTGTACTCTCACACATGTGAGTTACATACACATACATCACATACATTTATACACTCATATACTGTATATACACATTTACATACTTATATAAATCCAGTATGTACACACCATATATATATATACATACATACATACAGTATATAAAAGCATATATACATACATACATATAGCATATACACAAATACATATACTACTTTATGCAACCATGCAACATATACACAGATATACAGCATATAGCATACAACATATGCATGACATATTCACACACATTTAGAGCATATACACATCACCATATACAGACATGCAATATATACACAAAAACAGCATATACACAACCAATACACACTGAATACCCCAGATGCTGGTGTTCTCTGACACTGTAGGCCCCATAGCGGCAACTGGTAGTTATGCCCCTGGTAGTGCCTGAATGCAGAGAAATCTTAATTTGTATTTACATGTAATGTGTTTTGTATTGTGATTTTTAATTGTTTCCCAAGGGTTAAATTTATTTTGGCTAAAAGCAAGAAGAAATAATGGGTGTCAGAAATAACAATACAAACAGAGGAAGGGGTTTGATAGACTTGCTTTTTGTTGGTATCACAGAAATCGGGCCATAAATAGGTGTCGGGGAAACTAAAACTGCAGGAAAAGTGTGAGTAAACAAAAGTTGCAACTAGATTGGGAAGCATAAAAAAAGTTGTGAGGGTCTAAAAACAAAGCTTTTTGTGATGCCGACAAATAAGTTGCAAGAGGCACAGCAAAAGAGGGATTCAACCTCTAAAAAAACCCCAGAAAACATTCCCCCCATTATGGTTAGTTCTAATTAATTATCCTATTAACAATAGCTAAACCCAAAGTACATTTAGTTAAACACAGTAGAAATTTGGTAGGAAAAATAAACACTCAAACTTCCAATATACAAAATTAATACAAAATTACCAATTCTCTAAATTTAAGTAAATTTTATCCAAACTAAAATTTGCTGAAAACAAAGTGGGGTGGAAATCAATTTATATCACATATGGTAAGGTCCATATAATAATTTAAATTGTCACCAATGCAAAATATAGGTCTTTGACTGGATATAAAATGCACATGAAATTTTAATTTTGCAAAGAAGTAGGATAGTATTATTATTATTGTTATTATTAATCATTTTAGAGTAAAAAATTATTTTTAAAATGGGAATGAACATGTACCTGCTGGAATGCAGCAAGTGTATTAAGGAAGTTGGGATCCTGGCATACATAATAAAATGATACATTTTTATTGTTGCTTCTTTAAAAACATCAAAAAGTGTGTTTGGGTGCAGCCAACAGCTCTTGACTCAGGTCTGGGGAGCTGAACCAGCTGGAGTGTAGATAATTGGGGGTTGTTTTATACTTTTACAATAAATCTTCATAGGCTTAGTACTAAAACCGAATATGCAGAATGTTACTGCTTGGTGTGTGCCCATCCTTCCTACCCTCAACCGTTTTTAACCATGGCATGTGGTGCCGCTCAAAACATGTTGGTGAGGTATACCTACCAGTCTACGATGTTTTTAAAGAAGCATAAAAAAAAATCAATCATTTCATTATGTGTGCTGGACTACAAACTTTTTACACTGAAGGGAACTGAGTACTGGTTTGTACAAGTAGGAAAGAGATGAGAGTAAATATTTCTCATATATCAGCATAATGCCAGAGGAGATTCTTCAAGTTGTAGGTTTCCAACTTAGGTAACAGGCTAAGATCATGGAAACACAGGGAACGTTATGGAAAATATTGTGAGAAAAGAGGTAAGAGGATAGTGAAGAAGCAAGTGTTCTGAGGTCGCACTACCCTTTATGATGTCAGGCCAACACTAAATAAGACTTATCTGGCAGGACCTTTATGTGAAGACAAAGATTTCTACATTAATGATGCCGCATATTAACTGGATTATTCTTGTGAAAAACAGGTTAAAGGTGGAATTGGGAGATATGAGAGCATTGACTAGGTTTGAGGATGATGGGAATAATTTCCTGTGTATGCTATCATTTCTCTGTATCCTTGGAGTTACTCTGCTGTGCTATTAATACATATATGAGAGAATAGGAAATAAACTACATGTCAGTCCATGGCTGTTAAACTACAAAGGGTTGAGCTGATCTGCAAAGCTGTGTTTACACGCTGAGCTTCATAGTTTACTTTCATAAAATACATAAAACCAAAACACATGTAGACTGTCCAGCGCACCTCAGAAACGTGTACTAGCATTATGTTCTGAAACACCGAAAACATTACTTTAACCATGGAATCTATTATACATATTTTCCTATTCATTCACTTCAGCCACATAAAAATTACACAATGGCTCACGCCAAACATGACTCATAAAGTGTACAGGTCATATTGTGATGCATCCTGACTGGAATTCAGTCATGTCATATATTACACAGGCAGAAATTCTTACTTTCCACCACTGTTTAATCAGTTATATTTCAGTATGGTAGACTATGGAACAAATCCATAAACCACAGTGAATATACAAAAAAATTATATTTCTATACAATCACAGAATGTTATTGATATCCAAATGTTGTTCATGCGGGAGAATAAAAGTCTTTATATAAGGTAAATTAAGAAAATATAAATAAATGAATAATTTATCTGTATATCATGAGAGAGTCTCCTGATATCATAGACATATGGTAGGACAAACATGACGGAGCCCAATGTATACAAATTCACTGGCATATTTATAAGAATGAAGACTCCCACTGGCATTCAGATTACTCATTGGGGCAAATATGTCGAGACTGACACATTAGGTCACATTTACTTACCCGATCCCTTGAAGTTCCCGAAAGTGCATTGTCCGACGACAATGCACTGTGCCCTGATTTGTGCGCCTGATATCCTGCATGTGTCGCTTCACCGCTAAGGTACGCCGGAGTTTATGTAAGTGCATTGGATGCACCGCGATTTGAATCTTAAATCCCACACTCAGTCTGAATCAGCCAGATCGTCTGATGGCCCGACATCCAGCAGTCGCATGAAAGCCGGGGCCGCTGCGCCAAAATCCGATCATGTGTGACACAATCCCTTGCTTATTCTTTGTCACAGTTGTCACGGGTGATCCCGCGATGCATACATCGGATCGCGGGTTCACCCATGCTCTGATATGTGCTGCCCTGCTCCACTCGCCTGTACTCACCTCTCCAGGCTCCTAGCTCCGCTCGGGTCCCGACGTGTGGTCCGCGCTACTCCTTCCTTCCAGGCCACACTCTCCCGCTGCTAGGGCGCGCGCCCAACTCTTCAAGAATTTAAAGGGCCAGCGTCCTCCTTATTGGCGCTGGCATTCCCGGCTCGGCCATATAGTCTGGTGACTCCCAGCATCCCCTGCCAGATCTTCAGGTCATTCTTCTGAAGAGAAAGCCTCCTGAGCGCTTCCAGACGCTTCAGAGTTTACTGAGCATTTCCAGACGCCTACGTGTTCTCGTGTTCCTCTGGTGTTCCCGTGTTCCTCTGGTGTTTCCGTAATCCTGTGGCAGTCCTGTACTCCTGTGGCGGTCCTGTGCTCCTGTAGCGGTCCGGTATCCTAGTGGTCTTCCGAGGTCCTGCCAGCTGTCCTTCCGAAGTCCTGCCAGCCGTCCTTCTGAGGTCCTGCCAGCCGTCCTTCCGAGGTCCTGCCAGCCGTCCTTCCAAGGTCATGCCAGCTGTTAAATCTGAGGTCCTGCCAGGCGTCCATCCGAGGTCCTCCCAGCCGTCCATCCGAGGACCTGTCAGCCGTCCATCCGAGGTCCTGCCAGCCGTCCATCCGTGGTCCTGCCAGCCGTCGATCCCGAGGTCCTCCCATCCTGAGGTCCTGCCATCCTGAGGTCCTGCCATCCTGAAGTCCTGCCATCCCGAGGTCCTGCCATCCCGTGGTCCTGCCTTCCCGTGGTCCTGTTTTCCTGTGGTCCTGCCTGCCCTGTGTCCCCACCATTGCTGCCACCGCGGGCCTAGTCGCACCTGTGGAACGACTTGGTGGCTCCCCGCCGCAGCAAGACCATCCCGCTTTGTGGCAGACTATGATGTAAAAGGTATACTGGAAAGATTTACACTTACCTATATAACTATATATCAATCAAAACTATATATCAATCTGCTCAGCTCCTCCCTGCTCTGTAACATGCTTCCTACAGTATACTCTGCATTTTTATGGTGACAGGATTCATTTATTTTAGTGTTTTTAAAGGAAAACTGCATTGTCCAAATCTGTCCCAATTTTGAGGTCTAAAATAATGCAGACATTTGGCTGACACACCTAGATATATTTTTTAAAACCAGTGGTATTAATAACTTGTTAGGTTTCATTTAGATGTTACAGCTTCCCACAAGTTGGAGTATATTTGGGGGAATATCTACTAATAAAGATTTTAAAAACCTAATTAGGATGTCACACATTGTTGCAATAGATGGTCTGGCTCACAATCGAAATTCCAATGCATCCCACAGGTGTTCTGTAAAGTTCAGGTCAGTGCATTTTGCAGGACATTCAAATTCCCACACATCAAAAGATGAAACTAAAACATTTTCAACCGCACTTCCTAAACTAGAGCAAAGAATAGTGTTTTCACAAAGGTGTTTACGCATAATTTACAACTTTCATACAATATTGTTGTTGTTTTGCATAACATATTGGCTGTCTTTTACACTTCAGTTTCAACAAAACTATATTGATCAGGAAGCATAAAGATGCCTTACAATAGAACTGGCAAAACAAATGCCCTCACAGGGGGAAGTATAACATAGAAGAAAAAAATATGGATCAGGCTCAATGGAAGAATTCAAAGCCTAATTTCAGATTAGCATGTCATCAAAGCACATTTACAGGAATTCGGGCAACATATCAACGCGTTTCAAGCAACGACTGTGCTCTTACTCATTGTTTCAGTACTTAGTTCAGTAAATTATCAAGTAACTTGCTCATACTAACATTGAAGGGAAATAAAAAAAATGTATGAATCAACAGCAACAGATTTATGAAAAGCAAAAACTGAATTGAGAAGAAGGCATACTGAAAAACAGTTCCAGGGCTACATCAATAGCTTGGAAAAATCTTTAGTGCCCGTACAAGCAGATATAAAAGAAAGCAGAAGGACAATGCGGGCACCACATGTGTGAGATCTATTTTCAATGTATGAGCTTTAGACAAGATCAGTTCTACTCACCTTTTTCGGTTGTACGGCCGGTACAACACGTTAAAAGACGTTTTGGATAAAGTATGAGTAAATCCGGCAGCCTTCCTGGTCTCCGTAGCCGTGGGCGTCTATGGAGCGTGCATAATAAGGTAATAGTATTCTTCCAGGAGATTATTTCGGCGCCAAATACTCTGAATCTAAAGTTGTATAAACTTAGAGTTCCTTTATTGGGTAAGACGCGTTTCGAGCCCGAACCGGGCTCTTCATCAGTTATACAAGGCATACAGTACATAGTAATCGCAGGTTTATAAGCATCACTTGACGGGAAGATAACCCTCAGCTTACGTCAGAGTGATGTCACTATGTAAACACATACATTATAGTGATTCTATTCATTCATAAAATTGACTCATCTTACTCGAAATAAAAATATAGTAGCCCTAATATTCAGCTCTTTTATAGACATATAAATAGATAAAACCATAATTAAAAAGTACATATTAAATAAATTAAGTTTAAATGTATATTCTAAGATTCAAATAAATTAGAGAATAAAAAATATATATAACCATTGTAATGGTGCATAAAAGGTTCTTGGGTATCGGGCCGTGTGCTTTTGATGTATGAGAAAGGAATTAAGACCTTACAGCCTTATACCCTACAGCCAATTCAGACGCCTCAGGAGAAACTGCTCGGATACCCAGATATATGAACAACAATGCCACACTAATCAAGGATGCCATCGAAAGAGCAAGTCAATTTAGCCAGAAAGAAAGTCTTCAACCTAAACAGACAATAAATAACAACAATGAAGCGACACACCAACTAAAATTCATTACCACGTATAGCAGTGATAGCAGGAACATCCTTAACATCCTAAAAAAACATTGGGCGATTATCAAATCAGACCCGGTACTTACGAAGATTGTACCTGACAAAATATCATGCATATACAGGAGAGCCCCTACAGTTAAGAACATTCTGGCACCCAGTATCCCCAAACAATATAGGAACAACAGTATATCGTTGAGCACCCATAAAGGAAGCTCTAAATGTGGTAAACCTCGGTGTCTATGCTGTGGCATGATAAAAATATCAGACCATTTTAAATCTAAAAGCACAAGGGAAATTTTTGATTTAAAGTTTGATCTGAACTGCAGTAGCAGTTATGTCATCTACCTTATCGAATGTCAGTGTGGTCTCCAGTATGTTGGTAGAACAACATAAGCCTTACATTGTAGATTAAACCAACATAGATACAATATCAGACATAAGGTTTTAAATCACCGACTGTCTAAACATTGTACCCTTAAACATAAAGGCGAAGGAAAAATCAACATTATTCCAATTGACTTAATCAGCCCCAGAATTAACAATAGATTTGCCACTTTAAAGAAAAAGGAAATCTACTGGATTTATAAACTTAACACCCTAAAACCGTCTGGACTCAACAAGATGACAGAGACCATACTGACTTAAAAATACCACTTAAAAACACCACTTGAATTAGCTGTCCTATCCCCAAAAACACATTACAGTTCCAATATACCCCTTTCCCTCCTCTAGACCTCACCCCCATAAGTCCATCAGTGAACCCAATCTATACATACCAAAAATCCGACATTCCACTGCAATACATCCATAGCTCGCCGCGGTCCATGATATCCTTAGTCAAAGAAGGACAGCTTGCTTTTTGAACTTCCCCGGCTTCCGTAGTCTGTTTTACTCAGAGGATCGCGATGAGATCTCCGCGCTGGATAAACAAGGTCTTAATTCCTTTCTCATACATCAAAGCACACGGCCCGATACCCAAGAACCTTTTATGCACCATTACAATGGTTATATATATTTTTTATTCTCTAATTTATTTGAATCTTAGAATATACATTTAAACTTAATTTATTTAAAATGTACTTTTTAATTATGGTTTTATCTATTTATATGTCTATAAGTTGAGTCAATTTTATGAATGAATAGAATCACTATAATGTACAGGCAGTCCCCGGGTTACATACAAGATAGGGTCCGGAGGTTTGTTCTTAAGTTGAATTTGTGTGTAAGTCGAAACTGTATATTTTATAATTGTAGATGCAGACAAAAATAATTTTGGCCCCAGTGACAATTGGAGTTTAAACATTTTTTGCTGTAATGGGACAAAGGATTATCAATAAAGCTTCATTACAGACACCTTACAGCTGATCATTGCAGTCTGGGATTATAGTAAAGCATCCAGAGAGCTTCACCAGAGGTCAGAGGGGTCTGTCTGTAACTATGGGTTGTCTGTAAGTCGGGTGTCCTTAAGTAGGGGACCGCCTGTATGTGTTTACATAGTGACATCACTCTGACGTAAGCTGAGGGTTATCTTCCCGCCAAGTGATGCTTATAAACCTGCTATTCCTATGTACTGTATGCCTTGTGTAACTGATGAAGAGCCCGGTTCGGGCTCGAAACGTGTCTTACCCAATAAAGTAACTCTAAGTTTATAAAGCTTTAGATTCAGAGTATTTGGCGCCGAAATAATCTCCTGGAAGAATACTATTACCTTATTAGACATAAAAGAAAGGAAGAAGTACAAATTCCTGATACACATGATTATGAAACCAACACAAAATGTGGCCACACAAAAAACAGTACCCCACAATACGGAACAGAATAGAAAAAAACAAAATATAAAGGAAACACGAAACAAAGACGTTATAGTAACAAAAACGACTATTGGACAACGGATTCAGAATCCAGCCTGTGAGATGAATAATTTCCCAAAAATACGAAAGGAATCATAGCGACCCTTTGGGGAACAACATGGTGGCAAGCAAATCAGTAAGCCCAGAAGAGCAAGGTGCAAAAGGGGACAGTCAAAAGATGAAAATGAAACAAATATCTTGGAGAACCTAGAGGAATCCCTGGTGATGAATTTAAAAGATGTACCCCTTAGTCCAGCAGCTGAGTGTATCTTGCAGAAATTCAATTCACTGAACTTTGAAATTGAATTGTTTAAAAGGGATCAGGAAAATGGCACTTAAGAAACACTTCTCCAGCCGTTCTGGACTTCCCCCTGTGGAGCCCACTGTTGCCGATGAGCCAGTTTCTATCGCCCCCATGGGATTCTTGATGGGGCATCCCCCCAATGAGGAGGAGAAGGAATGGCTTCTATTTTTAGCAGGGATAGACAGCTCAGAGCAGTAACAATCCATTAGAGGCTACAGAAAGTTTTAAAGGGGGAATGAAATCCACCTTCAATCCGCAAATGCAATCAGGCGGCAATCTAGAGCTTTTTCATAAGATGGTGGTTGATGATTTAAAGTCATCAATATATAAGCAGGATATACCCAACTACACCAAGGAGAAGTTGAGAACCTTAAAGAGCCTAAAAGATAACCCTGACAGAATATTCAAGCAAGCAGACAAGGAGGGAGATATAGTCATCATGTCCAGGGAATATTACCTTAAAGAGGCCTACAGACTACTAGGTGTAACAAACACTTATGAGAAGTTAACAAAAGATCCCACCATGAAATACCAATCACACCTAACCACATTTTAGGTGTAGAACAGGGAACAATACCAAGGAGGGCAGCAGAGAAAATAATACCCACATGTCCAAAAAAACTGGAATTGGTATTTTGTTCCGAAAGTGCATAAGAGCATTGTGCCCCCCCCCCCCCAGACTGTCTCACAGTACTTGGATTGGTTATTGCGGACCCTTCTTAAAAACATGCCATCTTACATAAAAGATACAAATGAGTTTCTGTGGTTGCTTAAAGGACATCTATCACCAGGATGAAGAATTGTAAACCAAGCACACTGACATACTGGGGCAGATTTATCAAGCTGTCTGAAAGTCAGAATATTTCTAGTTGCCCATGGCAGCCAATCACAGCTCCCCTTTAAAATATTCATCAGCACTGGTAAAATGAAAGCTGAGCTGTGATTTAGTTGACCCCACCCCCCCAGCGCCGCTCAACTAGACAGTATTCTGACTTTCAGACGATTGATAAATCTCGCCCCACTCTGTGTCCCCCTCTGACAGGATACTCTGATCTTATTTAAGCTTCCTAAGCCCTGTTTTTCAGATAAAATTGCCCTGTTTTTACAAAAGAGGCTTTGAAAATTAAGCAAATGGGCCCGAGGAAGCTCCTGCTCCATTAACACATATGGAACCTGGACTCTCAAGCTCATTTGCATATTTTTTAATAGCCTTTTTGTGAAGACCACGGCATAAGAGCTAAAGAAGAGCAGATCCTCAGAGGGGGCACACACCAGCATATAAGTGTGCTTGGTTTACAATCCTTGATACTGGTGGCAGATGTCCTTTAAGGGAATAGAATGGCATGAGGGCTTGTGAAACTCATTTGTCGGGCGTGTAGTAGGAGTCTCTACACAAGTATCACCACACAAAAACCGAGGTGAGCTCTTTCTGGCCCGTGCTTGAAAATAGTAGATTACATTTATACCACCAGTAATCATATGCACATACATTCATAGTGCGGTACAGGGACAGTAAAATGCATTCAAACAATGATTAGGGACTTTGAATGAGGCGAATTACATGAACAGTATTTCACGCACCAAATAGGAGGTTATTATTGGAATCTGGATGTACTCGTGGAATTGGATTAAATAACCAAATCAACACAAATGATTTTGAAAAACTACAGCAAAAATGCCCTGCTCTACTATGAAAGTTACCACCCTAGTTTATTCAAAAAAAGCCGTCCATACAGCCATTTGAACCGCCAACAATTCGAAATTAAAACACTCAAGTAGGGTTCGCAACTACAAGCAGAAGAACTAAAAAAACAGGCTCCTCTGTAACAATACCCTAAATCCATTATACAGGAAGTGTATGAGAGAGAAAAGGTGATGGGAAATTATCGTAGGAGGAGTGTGTAAAACGTATAAAGGAGATAAAAGTTTGCATTTGTCTTGATTTTTGTCCTATGTGTCAATAATCAGGTTGGTGTCAGGATCAGTGGATCCTCTGCCACCGCGGGAGAGTTGTAACTAGACCAAACACCCGGAACCGGAGCCTAGCGGCACCTGGTATTCACAGAGCCCGCCGCAAAGCGGGTTGGATTGCGCGGCGGATACCATAGGTCGTTCCCAGGTTTGTGACTAGCCCACGGTGGCAGCGAGGTCGAGGGGTACCTTAGCGATGACAATCTGTAGACAGGTCCAGGCACGGGTCAGGGCAGGCGCATGAGATGCAATCGTCAGGTCAAGTTCCGGGGTCAGTCAACAGGGATGGTCACAGGCAGGTGGGATACGGGGAACAGACAGGCACACGGAAACAGCACAGAAAGGAGGAACCGGGAACACAGGAGCGGGAAGAACACCAGGATACGCGGGAGTGAACTACAGGAATACACAGGAACGCAGGAATAACACGTGAACGCAGGAGGTAATACACAGGAACGCAGGAATAACGCGAGCAAGCTTCTCTAGGCTATGAGGCAAAGATCCGGCAAGGGTAAACAGGAAGGAGGCAAGGACTAGAACGAATTGGCATATGGCCAGCGCCAATTAAATGGGCGCGCTGCCCTTTAAATTGGAGGAAGGTGCGCGCGCAGCGTCCCGACTGCTTAGGGGCGCGCGCCGCGGCACTCTCTCCAAATTTAAAGGGAGGGATGCGCGCCAGGAGCCCGGGACGGGTGAGAATGCGCTGGCGGCCTGCGTGGCGGGGGCAGGGCGGCTGCGCGGAGGACCGCGACGACCGATTGGGTCGCGGACCAACCGTGACAGTACACCCCTCTCCTTGGCCCTCCCCTCCTCTAGGCTGGGGAACCTTGCCGAAGAATACGATCCAATAGTGTGTCTCTGGCTCCCATGACTCTTCTTCAGTGGACCGAAAGCCCTCATTCAAAGCAAGAAGAACCGCTTCCCCTCACCGTACTTCATGTCCAAGATCTCTTTTACCTCATAGGTGTTGGTAGAGTCCGCCACTGGGTAGGAGGAGGACGTGTGGGAGAAGCGATTTCAAGCATGACAGGCTGTGAGCCGGAGGAGGAGGACATGAAAAGGAGTTCGGGATGCGATGGTGGGAGGAAGGCGCAGCTTATAGGCCACAGGGTTTTAATACTGCTCGCACATCAATGGACCAGATAGCGAGGGCCAAGCTTGTAGAGTGGGAATTCTTCACCGGACATATTTTGAAGCACAGCCACCTTATCCCATGGAGGAGAAGAGGGAGGAGACTGCGGTTTTGTATCGGCCTGGAGGTCTTTGGTGCGGGCAGAGGCCCTGAAAGCAGGGATCTGACGAGTCTGTTCCAATAGCTTAGGTCCGTTACCAACTCTTCCAACAGCAGGAACATCAGCAGACGAGAGAGAGAGGTGGTGTGGACGTGGATGTCTTGCATTATTAGAAACAAAAAGAAGGGTGATGCACCAGCAGAGTTCCGAAATCCAGGGACTATAAGAGAACTGCTGCCAAGGTAGCAAATTGGAACCAGTTTATGACGGGCAGAGGACAAAGTGACGGCATGGAGTTAACAGCCCAAAGTCTGGTTAACTCTTTCAACTGTCATTGATTGATTGAGGATGGTTACCGGGAAAGAAGAGAAGTCCAGTTTTATCTGCAGTTGATTACAAGGCTGCTAGTCAGAAGCGGGAGGAGCGAGACAAACGGACCCCTCGGTCGAGACGATGTGCAACGGAAGTCCACATGTAGGGAAAAGATTTGGGTGAAAGAACTGGCGTGGCAAGGTGTGGAGCAGACGGCAGGCTGGCAGAAAGGACAAAATGAGTGCATTTGGGAAAGGCGGTCGGTTACACCAGATATAAGGTATTGCACATGATGATGGTGGCAGATCTGTTAATTAAAAATCCATAGCGACGTGAGACAACGGGCAAAGAGGCACGGGGTAACGGCACAGAAGACCAGCTGGTTTTTGTTCGTGAGGGCTTTAGGACGAGCACAGAGGTACGGGACACCCACCAAATCTCCGAACGTCCTTGACCCAAATCAGGCCACAATAGAAGGGGAAATTAGGATGGCGCCACAGAGGCTGCACCCCAGGGTGCCCAGCACACTAGTAGGAATGTTCCCCAGGTCATGAATCTCTTCGAAGACCCAGGATGCGCACATAAGTATTGCCGAGCGGGGTAATCCGGAGGTCCACCGCGCTGCCAATGCACAAGTCTCGTCAGGATGGAACACTATGCATATTCGGGGCCAGTACTCCCCCATAAATCCGAGCACGGGACAAGCGGCAGCCTTGATTTGTTTTTCGCGGGCGAAACATGGATATTGGAAGTCAAACGGGAAAAGCGAAGAGAGACACACCTGGGCTTGAAGAGGGTTCCATACGCTTAGCCGATACTGTAGGTTATTGGAGTCTGTGGTCCGAGTGTAGATGCTGACTGGAAATTGGCTCCCTTCCCAACAGATGACGCCACTACTCCAAGGCAAGTCTTGATGGCCAGAAGCTCACAGATCTCCAAATATGAATAATTCCTCTCTGCTAGGGGAGAAAAATTTTAGAGATAAGAAGAAGCAGCAAGATAGAGTACGGCCCTGAGGCCCCTTCTGCGTAAGGACCTGCTCAGCTCCTACGGAGGAGGCATCAACCTCACAAAAAATGGCTTCTCGGTATCTGGTCTGCTAAGGACAGATGCAGAAGAAAAGAGACTTTAGTCTCGTGAAGGCTGATGTCAGCCGCTGGGGACCAGGCAGATGAATTGTGAACCTTCTTAGTTAGCGCCACCATAGGGAGCTACAGAGGGGGTTTCCGAAGGGGGAGTGGGGATGAATTGCTTATAATATTTGCGAAGCCCAGGAATCTTTGAATAGGCCCGTAGTCCCACTGGGAGTATGCCACTGAGAACCGGCAGATAACTTATCAGGATCCATTTGCAAAGGCCTTTATCGAATATGTAGTCTATCACCAGGATGAAGGATTGTAAACCAAGCACACTGACATACTGCGGCAGATTTATCAAGCTGTCTGAAAGTCAGAATATTTCTAGTTGCCCATGGCAGCCAATCACAGCTCCCCTTTAAAATATTCATCAGCACTGGTAAAATGAAAGCTGAGCTGTGATTGGTTGCCATGGGCAACTAGAAATATTCTGACTTTCAGACAGCTTGATAAATCTGCCCCACTCTGTGTCCCCCTCTGACAGGATCTCTGATCTTATTTAAGCTTCCTAAGCCCTGTTTTTCAGATAAAAATTGCCCTGTTTTTACAAAAGAGGCTTTGAAAATTAAGCAAATGGGCCGGAGGAGCTCCTGGCTCCATTAACACATATGGAACCTGGAGACCCTCAAGCTCATTTGCATATTTTTTTAATAGCCTTTTTTGGAAAGACCACGGCATAAGAAGCTAAAAGAAGAGCAGATCCTGTCAGAGGGGGCACACACCAGCATGTAAGTGTGCTTGGTTTACAATCCTTGATCCTGGTGGCAGATGTCCTTTAAGGGAATAGAATGAGGGCTTGAAACTCATGTCGGTGTATGTAGAGAGTCTCTACACAAGTATCCCACACAAAAACGAGGTGAAAGCTCTTTCTGGCCGTGCTTGAAAATAGTACATACATTTATACCACCAGTAATCAATATGCACCATACATATTCATAGTGCGGACAGGGACAGTAAATGCATTCAAAGAAATGATTAGGGACTTGAATGAGGCGAATTACATGAACATGTATTTCACGCACCAAATAGGAGGTTATTGATTGGAATTCCTGGATGTACTCGTGGAAATTGTAAATAACCAAATCAACACGAATGATTTTGAAAAACTACAGCAAAAAATGCCCTGCTCTACTATGAAAGTTACCACCCTAGTTTCATTAAAAAAAAGCCCTTCCATACAGCCAATTTAACCGCCAACATTGAATTAATAACACTCAAGTAGGGTTCGAACTACAAGCAGAAGAACTAAAACAGGCTCCTCTGTAGACAATACCCTAAATCCATTATACAGGAAGTGTATGAGAGAGCAACAAAGGATGATAGGGAAATTATCCTTAGGAGGAGTGTGTCAAAAACCCGTATTAAAGGAGATAATAGTTTGGCATTTTGTCTTGATTTTTGTCCTATGTGTAACATCATCAGGTTGGCTATATTTAAATATTGGCGAACATGACACAGACTTAGGGGAAGCAGGAACAAGAAAACCGATAGTCACATTTAGAAGAGGGAGCACAATAAAAGTGCATTTAGCTAACAGGTCACATAACTAGTTAAAGAAACCAGTACTGGTTGGAGATTTCAAGTATGGGAACTGTAATTTGTAATGTGTGCAATATTCTAGGTCAAAGGTACTCAAGTACCGTGATCTGAATGTAGGCCTATGACAGTTCCCCAATTTTCTGGACAGGAGAAGGGGCCACTAGATTAATTGAGCACAAAAGGAAGGTGCATAACACAAACCCAGGAGACCATTGAACAAGTGCCTCCTCCAATAGCAGAAAGCGATTGCCAACTGATGCTGCTGCAAAAGGAAGCAACTTTTATAATGAAATCAGAAGCTTTAGGCCCAGGGGGATTACATGATAGTTTGGATTTAAGAGTGTTTAAGATGACATGACTCTCTTTTGTTATATACCACCTTAGAAGTCCTGTATAGTAACCCATGTATGTAACCCATCTAGTTGTACGGACGCATGGAGTTGTGTGCATGCGCAGTAACTAACCACAGCGCCGGTAGTGTATCAGGTAATGAGCGTTTTTATGTGAATTATGTGGTTTTCCGAAGCCACACCTTTATAGTAAGATTAGAACTATAGAAAGTTTTGTTTTTTAATAGTGGTGATACCGGATGGGAGGAGAGTGATGGAGGAAGTCCCAACATAAGGGACTTTGGTGGTCACATTATTATACACAAGCCGGAAGAAGAACAGAGAGCATGAAACGGCCGGCACTTGTATTTAGCACTGACAGCATCACCCCATCTCCCCTGGTATGTATTAACTTTGTGAAATGTGTCTGAAGAAACTGCACAATGATTCTGTGGGTTTTGTGTCTACTGGCTACTGGGGATTTCATCACGACTACATATATGGCGCTACTGTGTGCTGCAGAAATATTGGTTACGGGGTCTCCGTGACTATTTGCTTTTTCAGAGCTAAGTAACCATTGCCTGCTGGAGGCTGCATAACAATTGGCTTTTGATGTGCCCATGCCTGTTGGCTTTCGGAGGGTTAAGTGGCCATTGTCGACTTGAGGCTGCAAAGCTGTTGGCTACTGTGTGCTTTGTGACTGCTTTCGGAGGGCTAAGTGACTTTTGCCTACTGGAGGCTTCATGACTATTTGCTACTATGAGCTCTGTGACTGTATCACTACCAGAAATGACTAGGATCCGCAGCAACATACAGTGATATACACTCATATCAGTTATTGGCAGAGCTAATCTTACCAAGATATACTGTAGTTAATGTCTCAATTTTCTTGCATGCTGAAGGATACCCCAATATGGATCACGGTAGATATTTGCCAAGGACCAGAGGAGACTTACTGTCCCAAAACCCTGGCTGTTTTTTTGACTGCTCAACTGCAGCTCATGGAGGGATGGTGTCAGCCGAGAAGTTCATCTTTGAAACTTTTGTCCTATTGTGAAAGGGGATGTAGACCCCTACTTCAACTGGGCTCAAATTGAGAACCCCCTGACAGGATCCCCAGACTAACACTCTTACTCAAAACGTGGTAAAAAATGAAAGGTTTGTTGGGGCTTTGCTTTTAGGCTTTGGGAGATGGGAAATGTTGGTAGTACACGCCAAAACTCAACTACATTAGGGTAGCCAACTGAAGTTGTTCGACCATTTACAGACAGACTTTAATTTATCACACAGCTACTTTTATCAATATCTATAACTTCAGAGTGACAGGGTAGGGAAACAGACCTAACACCACACTGATAATAAAAATAAGTTTATCTTCTTTGTATTCAAATAGTTACTCGATTTTTGTCATAAACAATATATTCTGGAACAGGTCCCTAATTGGTCACTCTGTGAGGCACATTTACTCTCCCAGTTGTTCCCTTTACACACAGTATACACAGAGTATACCCTAGATTAAAAAGTAGAGACTCCTGTATATGGTGGTTCAGGGTTAAATTTCTGACTCACTATCTAGTCTAAGGCATTCCGAGTCACAGGGAGCGGCTGTGCAAAATTAGGTGATTGTAAACGCCACGGTGCAAATTCCTTTAGCGGACAAACATACATACCCTCAGTTTTATATATTAGATGGGTCGGTTGGGACCTGTTATACTTTAACTGTGACAAACTTTACAATTGACATGGTGAATCTCTAGAACATATTTATGCCTGTAGATGTCAGTGTTTAACCATGGGAAGGAACCTAATGTTACTTTTATGAAAAGAATATTTCCTGTGAGCTGTCCTCAGTCACTATCACTGCCAGAAAACTCCTAACTTTTTGTCAAATTCCTCTCCTTCAACTTTCCAAGTCTACAGCTATTGCAACACACCAACTTTTCCACTACCATTTTAACCTTAGAGTAACCTCTTTTCACAAAAAATGAAGACACTTTATTTGATATTATGCAAACCTTTTTTTAGTTTGCAATTTGGACCATTAAATCTAAAGCTTTAATAATGTGCTATGTATTTGTTGACCATTAGCTATAGAGTAATAACTTCTCATGTATGGAAATATATGGTTCCACATTTGTTGTATTGTCGCACTTGAACCCCTTTTCCCCTTCATGGTATTGGGTCTTTTGTATTTGGCTCGAACTGCTACTATCACTTTTTCCACTGCAAAAAAAAGACCTGGTTCTGGATTATTTATAAAACAGACACTGAAGCAGTCTCATAGTGTCAAGTGTCCAAAATGCTGAGCTCTACTTGGTGATAACTAGTGTCGTCATCATCACAATGTTGGTAGTTCTTGCAGTGGAAAATCAATCACATGGTGCATCGGTGACTCATCCAAGTGGAATCAAACCAATTAGCAACATTATATAGATCAGGAATACAGTCGTAAATACATATTTATCCAGTAATTAGTAAAGAACAAGATTTCAAACTGCAATAATTATACCTTAGTTAAAGGGGTATTCCGGGAATATGAACATCTGATACAAAAACCCATAATGCTACAAATAAATGATTACAACAGAAATCAGCGTCATCAGTCACAAAATGGAGCCTGACAAGTTTGATTTTATGATTCACAAAATGTTATGGGCTTTCTAAAGTAGGTGGGTTTATCATCAAGATGGCTACCACTGTAAACTACAAGTCCCATGATCCTTTTGTTTTGAGTAACAGCTCCTCCCTCTTATGCTCTTCTCCCAGTGATGATGTAACAGACTGCCCTGCGCTGTTACCATAGTAATGATGTGTAACTGCCATCACTGCAAATTACCTCACTGAGATGATGTCTCACCACAAAACTAGCCATACTGGATTCACTGCAACCCACCGGCTACAGCCAAAATAGTGGTGATCAAAGGACCTGTCCAGGCAGGTGCAGGACATGTGATGTGGACGTGTGACCAGCAGCCATCATCTGTCCTGTGTCTAATGATCAATGGACTGATTAAAGAACCAGTAGCATTTTAATTCTCCATTATGGTGTATGTCCACAACATTTTTCTGCTAAGGGGAGCAAAATTTTAATTAACAACTAATTACATATTAGCTTATATTTTATGAACCCACTTGTATATGAATTATGCTGATTCCTGGAATACCCCTTTAATTTTTTTGGTCCTATGCAGCAGCTATACAGATGACATATGCAGAGATATAACTGTTATACAAGTGGGATGGGTGTGAAAATGGATTGAATGTTAACTAGTTGGTGATTGTTAATCATACACATTTTTAAGCTTAAAGGACACCTGTCATCAGGCCTGTGTCACTAGTCCTGTCACTACTACCTGTTAGAGCAGCTCACAAGGATCCCATCCCAGCCTTTATCTAGTTATTTCATACATTATTCATTGTAAAATCATCTATTTTTTATCATGTAAATGAGGCTGGTCACATGGTCAGAGGCAGTGATGTCACTCCTGTTACCCCTCCCCTCTCCTCCCCCTGTTCATGTCTGTGTGTAATGTATAGTAAAGCATGGCTAGTGTGAGTGCTGTACCTGCTGACATGCTGCATCCTCCTAATATACAGGTGAGAGACACAGACATCAGCTACACATAAATCTGACATGTTCTGCTGTAACATGGCTGCCTGGAGCTGTTGTATCTCTCCTAAACACACACACATGCACACACAGGCTGCAGGGGGCGCCAGCAGCAGGAAGCACATCATTATACAGCCTCACATCATTATACAGGCTGTCAGTCAAGCACTGGGGGTGTGGCTGTGCCTCCCACTCATGAATAGAGTGGACAGCTTGAATATGCTAATGCTTCATTGGACATTTCACAGGTCATTTGCATACAGCTTTAGGACCTCATTGCTTAGGTGTACAGGCATGTAGAGGGACAATGAAGGGATAGAGGCAATGCTCTCTAATGGCAGTTTATGAAAATATATTTAGTTTAGGGGGTTAATTTGCATGACGGGTTCTCTTTAATCAACTAAAACCTAACACTTTCCTTAAAATGTACTTTAAAATGGATCCTGTTATTAAATGGTGTATAAATAGTCTTCTTATAGAATTAAAATATTTTTTAGCTATTCAATTACTTTATAATATATACATTTGTATAAATGAGCTTCTCAGTGCACCAGGTGATGACGGTTGTTAACCCCATTTTTCTTCTTTCTCTGGGAGACATTAATCAATATGTAAAAGTGCCATTCTAGGAGATGCTTGGCAGCACCTTACAAATGATGCCACAATAGGTATGTCAGCACCCATGGTGTTATGCTGTTGAATATTGAAGTAATGTGTAGGATATGTAAGCATTACACCATTTAATAAATTGTGACCATTGTGGCTCTGGAGCCTTTTTGGCAACAATGGAACCTCTCTCCTTGAATTCCTTGATGATGCGATAGATAGGTGGTGGTGAACCTATGGCACTAGTGCCAGAGGCGGCTCTCGGCGCCCTCTGTGTGGGCACCCAGGACATCACCCCAGAATGAGGTTCACCAGACAGGACTCAAAGAATCTTCCTGGAGAATCTTCCTACAGTATTAGACAAATTTGCCCTCCTCCTTTCAACTGTGTTGGTGTCCTTAGGAGGCTGAACGATTGAAAATTGTCAAAGAAAAAGGAGAAATAAATTACTGCTTAAATTGCTTAAAGTGGTTTTTAGTTGAAGTTTAGGCACTCCGGCTCTAAAAGGTTAGCCAACACTGCGATAGATTGTTGACTGAGGTGCAATCTTTCTAGCTGCGATACTCTTCCCTGTTAGGCCAGTTTAATGCAGTGCAATGATAACAGCACATGTTTCTTTAGGCATAACCATGGTTACCAGAAGAGAAACAATGATGCCAAGCACCAGCCTCCTTTTAAAGTTTCCAGTGGTGCGATTCTTACTTAATCATGAGAGATTGATCTCCAGTCCTGTCCTCATCAACACCCAAACCTGTGTTAATGGAGCTATCACTGAAACAATGTTAGCTGCTACTTTTAAGGCAGGTCTGCAATGAAGTTGAAATGTGTTTTGGGGAAAAAAAATTATTTTCTAGGCAAATATTAACTTTGCAATTAATTGCTGTTAAGCTGATCACTCTTTATAACATTCTGGAGTATATGCAAATTGCCATTATGAAACCTGATGCAGTAGACTTTGTAAACATTAACATTTGTATCATTCTCAAAACTTTTGGCCATAACTGTAAGTTGGGTGTCCTTAAGTAGGGGACTGCTGTATGTTTGGAACCTACCACCTCTACTTTTAAGTGGCCGCTTTATTTAAAGTCTCATCTTGCGCTGCATGTGACCAGTGCCTGTTAATAAGGAATAATATGGGAGGCATCCAGACTTTATGCCTAGGGCAGCATCACCTATAAATACAGCCCTGGTTACTACTAATATACCAGGTTAGAATTCAATTCACAGGATATTTTTCCTTCATCAAAAACAGATGTTTAAAAAATAGGGTACACTAGAAGATATTATACTATCGGAATGCAAAAGAACATATTCCCAAACACAAACACTAATAGAGATAAGAGAAACTCATTTGGAACAAGCACATGCATATCTAGCACTATATTTGCATTTTTCTTCCATTTTTTCCTAGAATATGGGACAGGAAGAACAACAACATTAATAAATCAGACATCAGAAATTCCACAGACTATCCATGTTCCATTGTGGATTTTATTCACTTTTGCCAAAGTATTCCAAAAGCTGTATATGAACATTTCCACTGAGCCGGGTGAAAGGAAAGACAGAAAATGACTAGTTCTTCCAGACGTCACCATCTGTTGTGTTGTTCGTTGTAAAGAGGGGAACACTCATTCCAGACACATTTGTCTTTCATTTACAAGCTTTTCTTTTGCGTATTCAGGTCTAGTCTCATAGGTGTATTACAATCCAGCAATAATTACACGGTTGCCATCATACAATCAATGCATTGTGACTGCCAATGATCATACAAGTATAACAAAGTGTGAGGCACATTTAGTCTCTTACCAGGATACTTAACATTTAATAATGACCACTCCAAAAATATTAAACCTCACTGGTGGCTTACAAGCTGCACGTACAGGAGTTTCACTATGGATGAACGTCCTGCAAATCTACAAATAAGCTTTATGAAGTGGTGGATTTCAGGGGAACATAGTGATGAATTCCCAAGATGAACATCATGTCTATCCCATGCTGCCCCACATTTGCACATGACCCGTTGTGCAGGAATATTGTCTATAATTAAACAAAGCAAATAAATAAATAACGAGACAAAAAAATCTCTATATACTGTACCTTTTTTTAAAAAAATTGAGGCGCTACTGTAGATTTGCATGGTCAAAGGCATGCTTAAACATTAATGGTCAAATAAACACCAATTGGGTAGCTCTATGTTTTGCAGAAAACCCTATAGGTCTCCAGCATGAAAAGTTTTAGAAAAAAGAGTGATACTTAAAAAAAAGAAAGTAACATTTCAGTAATATAAATATAATCCTTTTTACTTAAGCTATATTTCAGTTTCAAGATAGGAGACCCAACACATGCCAAGATTCAAACTAAACCAAAATCCATTGTTTTTTTTTTTACAGAAGGTTGGAGTGTTGCCCATTGCTTCGGTTATCAAAGAAAAGGGGGATTTGTTGCCCAGAACGATCAATTACATTTCACTTTTCATTTTTCATGTGCAGTTTAGAAAATAAAAGTTGAATTTTATATGAAAAAGGCAACATTATCCTCAAAACAGCTGTGATACCTTAGTATTTATTGATCCCATTCATTTGCCCTTTGACCTTTTGACCCTTTATTCCAAGCTGTTATGTCTACCTGTAGATACTCCGTTTGCCATTTATTGCTGACATTTTTGGTCAGTAAACTTCCAGATACCTGAAGGAACAGTACACATTGCTGCATAGCAACCTTTGAGTTACTAAGAATAGCTTACAAGACTTCACTTACCTCTGTTGGCTTCCACTTTCACACAGAGACTAGCAATTTTTTTGTGCTTTAGTCTAAGGTCACTTTCACATGGCATGATACAGGAAATGGACCTTTTTCATGGACATGATCCCCCCAATTCAAGTAAATGGATACATGAGTAAAAATAAATTCACATATGTTGATTGGCCTTGAAAAAGATGACCTCAAATTGGTCTGGCCTGAAAATAAAGGTAATATTCTTATTAAAGTTTTGCTTAAATCCAGTTCTAATGTTTTAGGTTCTTGAGATATGTGTAGGTCTGCTTATAGTGATGTGTACCTCTGTTTTTGTGTTTTAATGGAGCACTGAAGAAATAAATTATTCTGTCCAATTGGAAAGCTGGAGAAAAATGTCATTGTCTTCATTGTCTCCTATGACATCTGCTACTGACAAGACTTCCCTCTTATGTGCACTGCTGCACATCTATTGAGTTACTAATAGCTTCGCCCCTAGTATCTGCCTCAGGAATCTATCAAATAGTGAAACTTAAAATCAACTAACTGACACCCTTCTTTTAGATAAATATTGTTTCCCTTACATATCCATAAATCAACTGTATCTTATATTACCTGACATCAAAGGGGTCATGTGACCAGGGTGATTTTATCTAAGGTCCTGTTACAGTTGCAACATCTACCCCATTTATGTATCTTATCACATGAAATAGCATGCATCCATGGATTTCTCTTCCTCCCCATCCTCCATTTACATCTACTTCTCCCCATACTTCACAAGGGCATGCTGTGACCAGACACATACATGGAGTAAATGTTGCAAATGTAACAGCACCTTAGTTGACATCACCCTGATCACATGACATAAAGTGCCCAACAATGTAACAGAACTCTCTCTCAATGTTCCACACATCAGTGAGACCTGTCAATCAAGAAAAAGGAGGCAGGGAAAAACTGTAACCAATGAATATGCAGAGCTTTATCACACTCACTTAGTGTGGTGGACTCACATCAGGTGATTTGCGTAGGTTACACACTGATTTTTCTAAAATTGCAGTCATGGAACCATTTCGGAATAACGGCAATGTTTTCTAATCATAGTTTTTTTAAGTGTTTTGGGTGGGTTAATTTTCATGACCACTCTTTAAGTAGACTTAAATCTGATGTTGCCTGTGATTACTGCTGTCTAAATTGTGTCTAGATCTGGTGACCCTTGAAAAGCTTATTAAATTGGTAACCCTGCGGTATCAGAATATGCAGTATTGGAGCTGTGGTATCGGAATATGCATATAGGCCATTGCATATGGCAATAATGTAGCAGAGAAGTTGGTAAGAATTTATATTAACAATGTATGGAATGACATGAATAAAAATACTGGATTAGATTGAAAAAGTGAAGGCCAGTATGGTTAAAATGAAAGCACTCTGAGGTTATGAGCCCCTAATTGTTTCTGCAGATAGTGAACTCACATCTGGATTAAAGCAAGAAAAGCCTTGTGGTCCCTGAAAGAATCTGACCTAGGGTATTAAAGGAATGTTCTAGTCAATTGTACCTTTCAATCTGTACTGTCAAAAAAACTGTCAATCTGGAAAATAGTCCCAAAAAGTACAAAACCTGTGAACTGTGACACTGCATATCCTGCAGCTTTTCAAAGAAGTGTTTATACAGTAACTAAAGGAGGCTGCGAGTGGCTTTCTGTCCCTATTACAGGAAAAAAAGGTGGAGGATGCCCTACTATTCATGTTGTAAAAGATATATTGGCCCGATATTATAAGGAAGATGATACTAAATAAATTGATCCCTGTCAAATTAGGGGATTAATCACTGAAAAAATACAGTACTGTACATACAGACAAAAGTGGCATAATAGAGTTTCCTAAGCAGTAACTATGGGGCACATAGTTGCCCTTCTTGTACACTCTATACACATCTGACCATTTAATATCTGTAGCTAAATTTTGAATATGTTTTATAATACAGTACTGCCAATTTGCTTACCTATGCTGTGATCTGTTGGGGAGGTAATGCCAGATCAAAAGAACTAAATAAATGTTATGCATAGAGTCAGTGGTGTAACTAGAAGCTGATGGGCCCCAGTGCAAAGTCTGTACCAGGCCCCTGACTATAATGTATGGTTTATAGTAATAGTCTTCTCATATGGGAAAGTGAGACCATAAGGGCCCCCTAAGCAACCTCTGCACCCCCTCAAATTACGCCCCTGCATATAGTTCAAGGCATAATAGGTATACTGAGGACTAATCAGGATGTTTGACAAGCAAGTAGTTGAAAAAATCAAACCATTGAAGTAAACTCACCAATGGTTCAGGAACCATTTAATCCTGATCCAGAACATTTGTATGTTGAATGAATTTCTGTGCAATAGGTGTGTGTAAATGATGTATGTGTTTTGTATCAATGCTGTTGTGTTTAACTGTCTGTATAAAAACTCATTGAACTGTAACGTACAAATCAATTTCCCCAAGGGAACTCTAAATGTAGTAGAAGTGGCAATTGGAAATGATTTATGAATACATGACAATATAAGTAAAGTGCAAAAAAGCTTATTTTACTTCAGTCAACGAGCACCATGTGTTTTTAAAGAAAACCTGTCACCACATTTTCACATATACAGCCATAGACAGGTTCCTATAGAGCCCTATTACCTGACACCCTTCTTTTATCTAAAAATAGTTTAGCTAAAATTATAATATTATATTCCCTGGTATCATAGGGGTGCATGTCTTGCCTGGCCAGCCCCTCTTATCTACTCCTTCCCATGTCCTATGCCTCTTCGCAGCATGTCATGTGACCAGGGTTAGCCTCCTAACATTAGTAAACAGTACACCATGCATATATCTGATCACATGAAATCATAGCAGCCTTCTACTTATCCCCATCCTCCATGGAGGCTGCTGTGATTTCATGTGATCAGATACATACATGAGGTGGATGTTGCAGAGGTAACAAGACAATGATCATCCTGGTCACATGACTTTAAAAGCCCAATGATGTAACAGAGCTTTCCATACATTAGCATATCTTAGCCTGTCAATCAGGCACAAAGAGGCACGGAAATGCAAGTAAGTTTTAATATGCTTGACTCAATTAGTGTGAATCACTCACATCTATTGAATTGCATATAAGTTTTCAAACACATTTTTAACATTGCAGCCATCTACTAAGGGCAATGCTTTTTAAACATAGCTTTTAATGAAGTCTTTATTTTGGGTGGGTTAATTTACATGGCAGGTTCTCTTTAAGGATTTCCCTTGTGCAAAGGTGCACCATAATCTGTTTGCTTTACCATTGTCTGATGACTTTTGCCATCCTGTTCCAGTCAAATATTGTCAACATCTTTTTCTTCCTGCCTTTATAACATAGTACCGTATTGGTACATGATTTATATTTCATGTCTCTTTAAATCTCTGGTGGTTGAATAATTCTGTACTCAGGGGATAACTATCTGCAGAAACAGATTGCAACAGGAGAAGCCGATGCTGGGTGTATTCCTGTATTGTTTTTGAACTTGCTGATGGGAACAGTCCACTCCTCTATCATGTCAAGAAAATAAAGATCTTCAACACAACTGCATTTCTACTATTCCTGATTGGAAGCAGCACATCTGGCCATTCTTCTCTTTTTTGTTTAGATCCGTTGCAGAAAAGTTGTAAAGCAGTGAAGTACATTATGTTAGATTATCTGCATACAACTAGGAGGAAGTGCTCATCCTGTATACACACTGCCCCCCCTCCCTCCTCCGTATACACTACTGCCCCCTCCTCCTGTATACACCACTGCCCCCTCCTCCCTGTATACACCACTGCTCCCAATACCTCTGTATACACACTGCCCCCCCCCACTCCTGTATACACACTGCCCCCTTCCGCACTGTATACACACTGCCCTCCTCCTCCTGCATACACATGCCCCCCCCACCTGTATACACATGCCCCCCTCCTCCTCCTGTATACACACCTGCCCCCTCCTCCTGTTACACAATGCCCCCCTCCCTCCTGTATACACTCTGCCCCCCCTCCTCTTCTGCTACCTCTGCCCCCCTCCTCCTCCTGTACACTCTGCCCCCTCTTACTGTATATTCCCTAGCCCCTGTAAGTATCCACCCTCACCTCATGATGCAGGTCTCTCTGTGAGGTGACTGTACTTTCCCCGGCAGGTCATGTGAGCATGCGAAGTCATCACAGGTCCTTCAACCTCTCATGCTTCAGCTCCTGCCGGGGGGGAAACAGTGAGTGAGCGCACATGTTCTATCGCGATCTGGGTCCGGAGGACACAGATCGCGATGAGAGAGGGAAGGAACCTCCTGGCAGCGGGGCAGAGTGTCCTGCTGACCCGGGGAGACAGGGAACCCGAGTGGGCCCCTCCAGTACCTAGGGCCCCGGAACATGCCCGGGTTGCCGGAGGTTACTGGCGCCGGGCCTGATGCCAAGCACCGGCCCTTTAAAGTGTCCAGTGGTGTGATTCTCTAATCATGAGAGATTGATCTCCAGCCTGTCACATCAACACCCAACCTGTGTTAATGGAGCTATCACTGAAAACATGTTAGCTGCTACTTTAAGGCAGGTCTGCAATGAAGTTGAAATGTGTTTTGGGGAAAAAAATTATTTTCTAGGCAAATATTAACTTTGCATAGATGCTGTTAAGTGATCACTCTTTATAACATTTCTGGAGATATGCAAATTGCCATTAGAAACCTGATGCAGTAGACTTTGTAAAAATTAACATTTGATCATTTCAAAACTTTTGGCCATAACTGTAAGGTGGGTGTCCTTAAGTAGGGGATGCTGTATGTTGGAACTACCACCTCTACTTTTAAGTGGCCGCTTATTTAAGTCTCATCTTGCGCTGCATGTGACCAGTGCTGTTAATAAGGATAATAGGGAGGCATCCCAGGACTAGCCTAGGGCAGCATCAACTATAAATACAGCCCTGGGTATGTACTAATATACCAGGTTTAGAATTCAATTCACAGGATATTTTCCTTCATCAAAAAACAGATGTTTAAAAAATAGGGGACATAGAAGATATTATACTATCGGAATGCAAAAGAACATATTCCCAAAACACCAACACTATAGAGATAAGAGAACTCATTTGGAACAAGCACATGCATATCTAGGCACATATTTGCATTTTCTTCCATTTTTTCCTAGAATATGGGACCAGGAGAACAAACAACATTACTAAATCAGACATCAGAAATTCCACGACTACTCCATGTTCCATTGTGGATTTATTCACTTTGCCAAAGTTTCCAAAAGCTGTATATGAACATTTACACTGAGGGGTGAAAGGAAAGACAGAAAATGACTAGTTCTTGCAGACGTCACATTCGTTGTGTTGTTCGTTGTAAAGGGGAAACATCATTCCGACACATTTGTCTTTCATTTACAAGCTTTTCTTTTGGCTATTAGGTCTAGTCTCATAGTGTTATTACAATCCAGCAATAATTACACGGTTGCCATCATCCAATCAATTGCATTGTGAATGCCAATGTCATACAGTATAACAAAGTGTGAGGCACATTTAGTTCTTACCAGGATACTTAACATTTAATAATGACCACTCCAAAAATATTAAACCTCCTGGTGGCTTACAAGCTGCACGTACAGGAGTTTCACTATGGATGAACGTCCTGCAAATCTACAAATAACTTTATGAAGTGGTGGATTTCCGGGAACATAGTGATGAATCCCAAGAGAACATCATTCTATCCCATGCTGCCCCCACATTGCACATGACCGTGTGTGCAGGAATATTGTCTATATTAAACAAAGCAAATAAATAAATACGAGACAAAAAAAACTCTCTATATACTGTACCTTTTTTTAAAAAAATTGAGGCGCTACTGTAGATTTGCCTGGTCAAGCATGCTTAACAAATGGTCAATAAACACCAATGGGGTAGCTCTATGTTTTGCAGAGAAAACCCTATAGGTCTCCACATGAAAAGTTTTAGAAAAAGGTGAACTTAAAAAAAAAGTAACATTTCAGTAATATAAATATATCCTTTTTACTTAAGCTATATTTCAGTTTCAAGATAGGAGACCCAACACATGCCAAGATTCAAACTAAACCAAATCCATTGTTTTTTTTTTTACAGAAGGTTGGAGTGTTGCCCATTGCTTCGGTTATCAAGAAAAAAGGGGGATTGTTGCCCAGAACGATCAACATTTCACTTTATTTTTCATGTGCAGTTTAGAAAATAAAAGTTGAATTTTATATGAAAAAGGCAACATTATCCTCAAAACAGCTGTGATACCTTAGTATTATTGTGTCCCATTCATTTGCCCTTTGACCTTTGACCCTTTATTCAAGCTGTTATGTCTACCTGTAGATACTCGTTTGCCATTATGAGGACATTTTTGGTCAGTAAACTTCCAGTACCTGAAGGAACAGTACCACATTGCTGCATAGCAACCTTTGGTTACTAAGAATAGCTTACAAGACTTCACTTACCGCTGTTGGCTTCCACTTCACACAGAGACTAGCAAATTTTTGTGCTTTAGTTAAGGTCAATTCACATGGCATGATACAGGAAATGGACTTTTTCATGGACATGATCCCCCCATTCAAGTAATGGATACATGAGAAAAATAATTCACATAAGTTGATTGGCTTGAAAAGATGACCTCAAATGGTGGCCTGAAAATAAAGGTAATATTCTTATAAAGTTTTGCTTAAATCCAGTTCTAGTTTTAGGTCTTGAGATATGTGTAGTCTGCTTATAGTGATGTGTACCTTTTTTGTGTTTTTAATGGAGCACTGAAGAATAAATTATTCTGTCCAATTGGAAAGCTGGAGAAAAATGTCATTGTCTTCATTGTCTCCTATGACACTCTGCGACTGACAGACTTCCCTCTTATGTGCACTGCTGCACATCTATTGAGTACTAATAGCTTCGCCCCTAGTATCTGCCTCAGGAATCTATCAAATAGATAAATGTAAAATAACTAACTGACACCCTTCTTTTAGTAAAATATGTTCCCTTACATATCCATAAATCAACTGATATCTTATATTACCTGACATCAAAGGGTCATGTGACAGGGTGATTTTATCTAAGGTCCTGTTACAGTTGCAACATCTACCCCATTTATATTCTTATCACATGAATAGCATGCATCCATGGATTTCTCTTCCTCCCCATCCTCCATTACATCTACTCTCCCCCCATACTCACAAGGGCATGCTGTGACCAGACACATACATGGAGTAAATGTTGCAAATGTAACAGCACCTTAGTTGACATCACCTGATCACATGACATAAAGTGCCCAACAATGTAAAGACTCTCTCTCATGTTCACACACAGTGAGACGTCAATCAAGAAAAGGAGGCAGGGAAAAACTGTAACAATGAATATGCAGAGCTTTATCACACTCACTTAGTGGTGGGACTCACATCAGGTGATTTGCGTAGGTTACACAATGATTTTCTAAAATTGCAGTCATGGAACATTTCGGAATAACGGCAATGTTTTCTAATCATAGTTTTTTAAGTGTTTTGGGTGGGTTAATTTTCGCCCTCTTTGTGACTTTCTGATGTCCTGTGTTACTGCGTCTCAATTGTGTCTGTCTGGTGACCCTTGAGCTTTTAACTTGGCCCTGCGGTCATCAGAATATGCGTTTGGGCTGTGTATCGGTATGCATATGCCCATTGCATATGGCATATGTGCCGAGGTTGGTAGAATTTATTCACAGTATGGTTGTGCATCAAATACTGGATTAGATTGAAAAGTGAAGGCAGTATGGTTTAAATGAAAGCCTCTGAGGTTATGAGCCCCTTGTTTGCAGATAGTGAATCCACATCGATGTAAAAGCAAGAAAAGCCTTGTGGTCCCTGAAAGAATCTGACCTAGGGTATTAAAGGAATGTTCTAGTCAATTGACCTTTTCAATCTGTACTGTCAAAAAACTGTCAATCTGGAAAATAGTCCCAAAAAAGTACAAAACCTGTTGAACTGTGACACGTGCATATCCTGCAGCTTTCAAAGAAGTGTTTATACAGTAACTAAAGGAGGCTGCGGTGGCTTTCGGCCCTATTAAGGAAAAAAAGGTGGAGGATGCCCTACTATCCATGTTGTAAAAGATATATTGGCCCGATATTATAAGGAAGATGATACTAAATAATTGAATCCCTGTCAAATTAGGGGATTAATCACTGAAAAAATACAGTACTGTACATACAGACAAAAGTGGCATAATAGAGTTTCCTAAGCAGTAACTATGGGGCACATAGTTGCCCTTCTTGTACACTCTATACCCAATCTGACCATTAATACTGTCTTGCTAAATTTTGAATATGTTTTATAATACAGTAGCCAATTTGCTTACCTATGCTGTGATCTGTTGGGGAGGTAATGCAGATCAAAAGAACTAAATAAATGTTATGCATAGAGTCAGGTGTGTGTAACTGAAGCTGATGGGCCCCAGTGCAAAGTCTGTAACAGCCCCTGATATAATGATGGTTTTATAGTAATAGTCTTCTACATATGGAAAGTGAGACCATAAGGGCCCCCTAAGCAACCTCTGCACCCCCTAAATTACGCCCCTGCAATAGTTCAGGAATAATAGGTATACTGAGGACTAATCGAGATGTTTGACAAGCAAGTAGTTGAAAAAATCAAACCATTGAATAAAACTCACCAATGGTTCAGGAACATTTAATACTGATCCAGAACATTTGTATGTTGAATAATTATGTGCAATAGGTGTGTGTAAATGATGTATGTGTTTTGTATCAATGGTTGTGTTTAACTGTCTGTATAAAACTCATGAACTGTAACGTACAAATCAATTTCCCAAGGGAACTCTAATGTAGTAGAAGTGGCAATTGGAATGATTATGAATACATGACAATAAAGTAAATGCAAAAAAGCTTATTTACTTCAGTCAACGAGCACCATGTGTTTTTAAAGAAAACCTGTCACCACATTTTCACATATACAGCCATAGAAAGGTTCCTATAGAGCCCTATTACCTGACACCCTTCTTTATCTAAAAATAGTTTTAGCTAAAAATTATAAATTATATTCCCTGGTATCATAGGGGTGCATGTCTTGCCTGGCCAGCGCCCTCTATCTACTCCTTCCCATGTGCTATGCCTCTTTCAGCATGTCATGTGACCAGGGTTAGCCTCCTAACATTAGAAAACAGTACACCATGCTATATCGATCACATGAAATCATAGCAGCTTTCTACTTATCCCCATCCTCCATGGAGGCTGCTGTGATTTCATGTGATCAGAACATACATGAGGTTGATGTTGCAGAGGTAAACAAGACATGATCATTCTGGTCACAGACTTTAAAAGCCCAATGATGTAACAGAGCTTTCATACATTAGCATCTTAGCCTGTCATCAGGCACAAGAGGCACGGAAAGCAAGTAAGTTTTAATATGCTTGACTCAATAGTGTGAATCACTCACATCTATTGAATTGCTATAAGTTTTAAAACACCTTTAACATGCAGCCATCTAATAAGGGCAATGCTTTTTAAACATAGCTTTTAATGAAAGTCTTATTGGTGGGTTAATTTACATGGCAGGTTCTTTAAGGATTTCCCTTGTGCAAAGGTGCACAAAATCTGTTTGCTTTACCATTTCTGATGACTTTGCCATCCTGTTCCCGTCAAATATTGTCAACATCTTTTCTCTGCCTTTATAACATAGTACCGTATTGGTACATGTTTATATTCATGTCTCTTTAAATCTCTGGTGGTTGATAATTCTGTACTCAGGGGATAACTATCTGCAGAAACAGATTGCAACAGGAGAAGCCCGTGGGGTGTATTCCTGTATTGTTTTGACTTGTGATGGGAACAGTCCACGTCCTCTATCATGTCAAGAAAATAAAGATCTTCAACAAACTGCATTCTACTATTCCTGATTGGAAGCAGCACATCTGGCCATTCTTCTCTTTTGTTTAGATCCGTTGCAGAAAAGAAAATTGTAAAGCAGGACAAAAAGTACATATGTTAGATTATCTGCATACAAAAATAGGAGGAAGTGCTTCAATCTCCATCATTATATCTGTTACTTTTAGAACCATTGTATTACAACTAGAGATGGGCGAATCGATTCTAACAAAGTGGAATTTGGTCTGCATTTCAGGGAAAATTCGTTTAGCCACGAATCCGAAGTTTACGGTGATTCGTGGGAACAGAGTATTTTTTTTCACCTTTATTACCAAAATGGGGCGAGCATAACGTGTTACGTGGGGCAGAGAACTCTGGGAAGGACAGAGGAACACCCTTGATCACATGTGCAGACCTGTAAGCCAATCAGCAACCGGCAGGCTTATGTGATGTCACACAGCCCTATAAAAACAGGCAGCCATTTGCAATCTCAGCATTTCACACTTCATGTGCTGTCTCCAGCATCTAGCTGCTTGGATTGTACTGTGCTAAAGCGATTTTTTCTCCAAAGATGTCCATTTTGGGCAATCTGTATACCCCAAATTGCAGTTCTATTTTGTTGCTGAAGTGAATAGGAAGAAATCTGTGTCGAATCCACAGAGTTTCTGCAGTGAATGATCTTTTCTCCTATCCCAGGATGTCGGTTTTGGGGGATCTGTATACCCCAAATAGAATTTCTTTTTTGAAAAGAAACTTATTCAATCAATCCAGCTCACCTGGCGTTGCATGGTTCCAAAAGGCTGAAGTGCTGGCAGCACACAAACAATAGGAGAAGCTTGTTGAAATGAACCAGCAAGTCCATAGGGATGAATTCTCATTAAAACTTTTTCTTTATTTCTTCCTCATAAAACCAGTTACAGACAGGTTGGCAACATCAGAGAGTAGTAGATCCACACATCTTACACGTTTCGAGTCCTTGCGACTCTTAATCATAGACTATGCCCCCCAGTATACAGCTAGCACCTGCCCCACAGTATATTGCCTGACAGCCTCTGTCCCCCAGTATATAGGCTGACAGCCCCTATACCCCAGTATATAGCTTGCCAGCTCCTTCCCCCCAGTATGTAGCATGCAACCCCAGCCCCCCAGTATATATCATGCAGCTCCTGCCCCCCCGGGGTAAAGACAGCCACTGCCCCCAGTATATAGCCTGCAGCCCCTGCCCCCAGTATAAAGCCTGACAACCCCCTGCCCCCCAGTATACAGCCAGACCCTGCCACCCAGTATATAGCCTGCAGCCCCTGCCCCAGTATATAGCCTGCCAGCCCCTCCCCCAGTATATGGCCTGAAGCCTCTGCCCCCCAGAATACAGCCAGTCCTTTCCACCCAGTACATAGCCAGTCCCTGCCCCCCAGTATATAGCCTCCAGCCCTTGCGCACTAGTCTACATCCAGCCCTGCCCCCATATTTAGCCTGCTAGCCCGTCTCCAATATATAACCTGCCAGCACCTGTCCCCCCAATATATAGCCTGCCAGCCCCTCCTCCTCCCCAGTATATAGCCTGCCAGCTCCTGCCAACTAGTATATATCCTGCCAGCCCCTGCTCTTAGTATGTAACCAGCAACCCCTGCCCTCCAGGTTATAGCTAGCTCATCCCCCAAGTATATAGATGGCCAGCTCCTGCCCCGGGCATGCCATGCCTATAAAGAAATAAAACTGCACTCACCTTTCCAACACCACCTACAGGTCCTCTTCTAGCTTCAGGTGCTCTTTTGAGTTCCTCCTGCTCCTCTTCGGATTCCTCCAGCTCCTTTAGGTCGCGAGCAGCACACACAATGCCGTCAGCCACTTGCGGACATCATTGTATGTGTCACAGGCATCGGGTAGGGACCCAGAGCACCCGAAGCAAGAAAAGGACCAGCAAAGGGTGTCGAAAAGGTGAGTACAGTTTAAATTTTTCTTATAGACTCAAGTATAAGCTGAGTTAGGGTTTTTCAGCAAGAAGATCTTCTTTTCAGGAAGATTTATGAGCAATAGTTACAGAACATAAAAAATCCAAAAGTGTGTGAAAAAAGGTGTGCAGCAAAATATGGGCATTATACTATTGAAACTCATAGGGGCTCATTTACTTACCCGGTCCTGTCGCGATCCAGCGGCACGTTCTCCAACAAGGATTCAGGTCTTCCGGCGACTCACTAAGGTCGTGCGCCAGTATCCACCAGGTGTCGCTGCTGCACCGATGTCTGCCGAGGTACGCCGGAGTTCACCTTCCTATTCCTGGTGCATGTAAGTGTGTGTCAAGCGACACTTTTTTTAAAAAAATAGCGTGATTTTTACTAATCCGTCAGGTTTTCGCCCAGTTCCACGACCCCCGTTTTTCGTTGCATGCAAGCCGGCGCTGATGCGACACAATCTGATCGCGTGTTCCAAAAATCGGCGCAAAACGGTAAAACCGGAAAACCCGGCAGAAAACGTGATTCAGACCCTTAGTAAATGTGCCCCATACTGTTTTGAAAATGAGGATCACAGATTTGCTAAAAAATCATTATAAAATTGTGTTTCAATTAAATAATTCTGGCATGTCTTGCATTAGGGGGTCAGATAATGTCAATATTATGTTGGTCTGAATATATTGTGCCAGCATGTTCTACAGGAGGTTATTCAGCATCTAGGTCAGTGGTGGCGAACCTATGGCATGGGTGCCAGAGGTGGCACTCAGGGCCCTCTCTGTGGGCACTCAGGCCATTGCCCCAATTTCACCAAACAGGACCAAATCCACCAAATCTTCCTGTAGTCCCAAGCAACTTAAAAGATGCTGCTCTCAGTGCTAATTTAAAGTGACATTTCATTGGCTGTTTGGAACAGGAAAAGTGAGAAGGTGTTGACAGAACTACATTGTCTTTGGAGGTTCCTCCTGCTGGACCCACCATTCTTCCTGGAGAGAAGCTACAATAATGGTCTGAATTTGTCCACCTTCGTTCAACTGTATTGGTGGCGTCAGTGGGTTAATACAATTGAATGATGTGGAAGAACAGGTAGCAATAAGTTACTGCTTGAAATGCCATGTTGGTACTTCATGGTAAATAAGTGGATGCTGGTTGTAGTTTGGGCACTCGGTCTCTAAAAGGTTCGCCATCACTGATCTAGGTGAAAATAGCGTGTAATAATATGGCAGTCATTAATGTATACTATCAAATTTTATGGGAACCTTATTAAAGCTTTGTATTGGTGGAACCCAAATTCCTTGATGTGCCGACATCTGTGTCTGCCATGGTATGAGTATAGTTGAGCAGAAGATACTGTCAGTGACTTTATATTTATATAATGTTAAAAATCTGATTATATGTTTGACAGTACACACTTTCTGCTAGGCTATGAGTCACCCAGCTTAACAGACGCAATCCAGATGAGACTTCAGAAAATGTTTTGTCCATCTGTCTTTCTGTTTCATTTGACATTCAAATTAACACAAACAATATGTAAAGTCTCTCAGCGACATTGTGTGAAATCCAGCAAAGCATTCTTTACTCGTTAAAAGAATGTGTTAGTATTACTGAATTAATTAATGAGTTTGTTTGTGAAAATGCATTATGTAGATGGTTTCCATTAATGGAATGAGTGAATCTGAACATTTTCTCTGTCTTATGTCAAACCCACAAGTTCCCAAAGAATTGTTTTGACTTTTAACATCCTTTCGTCACAAGGAGTACTTTCCACACTACCTCATGGAACTAGTAGCAAGCTTCACAGTAAATGGCTATGGAGTACATGGTGTAATATGTAACAGATTTGTATTGATCTCCTGTAGAAACAGATGGCCAACAGGAACTACTGAGATCACATCCCATAGTTCAACTTTATCAAAGCAAATTTGACCATGTTTACTGTGCAAATAACTGGATGTCCTAGACTTCCTCACTCAAAGGAAAATAATACCTTCATGGTAAATAATTATAATTATAGACACAATTATAAAAGCATGTACAACTACATTATCTGTATAGTCTCCACACCTGATGACTGATGAAAAACTGAACTGTGAACTAGACTCTAACTTCGTTTATCTCAGCATTACATTAAAGTGGTATTATCGTCTGGGCACTCACATTCAGTTTCATTAATCTGCCATATGTAAACATTTCTTCAATTAGATGTTATTAAAAAAAATGTTCCTGTGTAAAGATAATTTCTCATAAATGTAGTCATATGGTCCCTTAGAAACGAGATAGCTTCCTCGGATACGGCCACCTCTGCTGGAGTGAAACAAAGAAACAAAAGGTTATTGTATATGAAATGTCCGGGAGTTACTACATGTCGCACAGCCGTCCTGTGGTAATGATCGCTGAATCCTGGTGGTCCGGCAGGACTCTGGCAGCGATGGCCAAACTTGCGCTATAGAGTGTGACGTGGTCGTATCCGAGGAAGCTATCTGGTTTCTAAGGGACAACATGACTACATTTATGAGAAATTATCTTCACACAGGAACATTTTATTAATTAACATCCAATTGAAGAGATGTTTACATAAGGCAAATGAATTTAATTAAATGTAAATGCCCAGATGGGAATACCCCTTTAAGCCTGTATGCAGTGGGTTCACAGGAAGAGCCCTCACCATGCAGGGTAATTGGATACAGCAATATTAAAGGACATCTACCACTAGAATGAAGTATTGTAAACCAATCACATTGACATACTGGTGTGTGCCCTCTCTGGCAGGATCCGCTCTTCTTTTAGCTATGCAAAGAGTCTCAGGGACTCAAGGCTCCATAGGTATTAATGGAGAATGAAACCCCTCAGGCTCATCTGCATAATTTTTAAAGCACCCTTTTTCCTTAGAAAAAGAGCATAAGAAGATTAAAGAAAAGCGGATGCTGGAAGAGGGGGTAAACACTAGTATGTCAGTGTGCTTGGTTTACAATCCTTTATCCTGGTGGTAGATGTAATTCAACTAACCTTTTCAATAAAATGTTTGTAGAGTGAAACCTGTAAAACAAAAGCCTCCTGGAAATGGCACTACTGTGCATTTTTGTCAATTCCACCACTTTTGGAACTTGTATACATCTATCTTGCATCCATCCATGGTCGGACTGACCCACTGACTTGCCGGTGAAAGCCCTGGTGAGCCTGACCGCGCCGCCTACACCCCCTTTTTCGGTTGGGTACTCACTGTGCCCGATGGAGTGGAAAGCAATGATGGCAGGCGCGATATGATGATGTCATCATCTGCCGGCCTGTTGTACACAGCAGCAGAGAAGAGGAGGAGCTGCTGGGGAACCCGGAAAGGTGAGTTATGTGGTGTTTTTTTGTTGTCTAACTATGTTACAAAAAGGCCATAAATGAGTGGGGGGGAAGTGGGTACAGAAGATCAAGGGGGCCCATAATGAGAGGGGGAGATACCAGGGGGCACACAAAAAGAGGGGGCAGATGATGGGGCTACAAAATGAGAGGGAGATGAAAGGGGGCCCATAATAATAGTAGGAGATACAACATTAAGAGGAGGGAGGGGAGAAAACCACAAATGAAAGGGGGAACAGAAGATGAGTGGGGGGGACAAGATAGGGGGAGATTAGAGTGGGTTAGAAAAAGAGGTAGAGATGAGGGGGGATACCAGGGGATCCACAATAAGAGGGGGGTGAGGAGTTACAAAATTGGGCAGAGATACAAGGGTCAACATTAAGAGAAGGGAGATGAGAGGCGGCAAAGAATATGAAGGGGGCCTACAATAAGAGCAGGTCAGAAAAAGAGGGGGAGATACCAGGGGGCGCACAATAAGAGAGGGGGAGATGAGGGGTTACATAATGAGGGATGGATAAAGAGATTCCACGATGAGAGGGGTATATACAAGGGGGCCCATATTTAGAGACCGGTGAATAGAAAGACTACAATAACAGGGGGTAAATGAGAGAGGAGGCACAATTTTCAGTATATAGCCTGCAGCCCCTGCCCCCCAGTATACTGCCTGCAGCCCCTGCCCCCCAGTATATTGGCTAAAGCTCCTGCCCCCCAATAAATAGCCTGTAGCCCCTGCCCGCCAGTATATATCCTACAGCCCCTGCCCCCCAAGAATATAGCCTGCAGCCCCTGCCCCCCAGTATATGGCCTACAGACCCTGCCCCCAGTATAAAGCCAGCAGCCCCTGTCCCCCCAGTATATAGCCTGCAGCCCCTGCCCCAAGTATATAGCCAGTAGTCCCTGCTCCCCAGTACATAGCCTGTAACCCCTGCACCAGTATATAGCCTGAAGCCCCTGCCCCCCAGTATATAGCCTGCAGCCCCTGACCCCTAGTATGTAGCTTGCAGCCCCTGACCACAGTATATAACCTGTAGCTGCAGCCCCCAGTATAAAGCCTGCAGCCCCTGCCCCAAGTATATAGCCTGTGACCCCTGCCCTCAGTATATAGCCTATAGACCCTGCCTTTAGTATATAGCCTGAAGCCCCTGCCCCCAGTATATAGCCAGAAGCCTATGCCCCCCAGTATATAGCCAGCAGCCCATGTCCCCTAGTATATAGCCTGTAACCCCTGCCCCCAGTATATAGCCTTTAGCCCCTGCCACCAGTATTTAGCCAGCAGCCCCTGCCCCCCCAGTATATAGCCTGCAGCCCCTGCCCCTAGTATATAGCCAGTAGTCCCTGCTCCCCAGTATATAGCCTGTAACCGCTGCCCCCAGTATATAGCCTGTATCCCCTTCCTCCAGTATTTAGCCTGCAGCCCCTGCCCCTCAGTATTTAGCCTGGAGCTCCTGCCACCCTGAATCTACTTAGCAGAAAGTGGAAGAAGTATTTTAAACTAAATGACAGGAAGAAGTGTCGCGAGTTAGGTCGCAAGTAACTAAGATGACTTTCACGCATTGGAGATGATAATGGATGAGGGACTGAGGGAACCTGGAGAAGGACCCTTTAAGAAACTTAAAACTAAACCAACAAAATTCCCTTATTGGGTGATACATCTCCTATTGACACCCTCAGTTGTCATGGGCCCACTAAGCCATCTTTCCATGGAACCTGAGTATTCATATAGTATGACTAAGGACTGTATATGTATACATATGACTGACTGTATATGTATAATTCAGGCTGTCCAACCTTACAATGTGGACAAATCCATGTAGCTCACTGGGTTGATTCAAACAAATTTTACAAGAAATGCACTTCAGACAATCTTAAGAGTCTTGGGAGTCATGACATTTTTTCAACACATGTAGAAATCAAGTTGTAAATTAATCTAGTTCTTAAAGAAAACTTGTCATTAGGTTATAACCCACAAATCTACTAGTCACCTCAGTTAGAGTATGAAGGTCCTTTCTAGAATTCCCTCTTTATATGAACTCTCCCCCAAAGTCAGGAAAATATGAATCTTCTCATCCCATTTACACATGAGATGAGAGTCAAGTTTATTGATTGCAGGGGTTGTCACTTCAGAAGCCATATCTTTGGTTCTCTGGTACCTAGAAATATGCTTTTTGTGTTAAAGAAATGAATCTCATATTTCACATCTATCAGGCTTATGGCTTTGTAAGCCACAGAACCAGAAGATATGGGCAGCTAAAGGCATAGTTAGAAATGATGAAGATCCAGTTCCTGTCTTTTTTAACCACCTATATGTCCAGTTCTGTAGATTACAGACCCACAAGCCTGATTCAAAATATGCCAGTGGCATGTTTTACATACTATAGAACCAAAGATAAGGACTTCTGAAGTGACTCTCTGCCTCGCTGCCACTAAACCCATCTCATGTGCTTATGAGGTGAGAAGGGTCATATTTGCCTTTGTGGGAGATTTTATAAGTAAACGGGTGGGATTTCACATAAAAGAGATTCATCTCTTCCCTGATGAGGCTTGTAGTTAAGTGAGGTAACACCTAGTGACAGGTTACCTTTAAAAACTGCAGTTAGATTATGCACTTATGGGGAATTTACAAATTTTATGACAAATTCTTGTATTTAAATATAACCTTACAATTCACACAGTGGAGCAAATAATGATATGCTATATGATATAAGTTACATTGTTTTCACTCATTGCTCTTTTTCTTCACACAGAATATTTGGCATGCATTACCGTACATTGACATTTTTTCTTCATAAACTGTTTAACTGTATGTGATGATTCTGAAATGTCCTACTGGAAAAAGTACTATGGGGAAATTTGGAAAAAATGAGTGCTTCAATCTTATTCCTAGGAATAGCAGTGTCTGTATCAAAATATATTTTTCCAAGTACATTAAACATTTTGTTCAAACATGAGTTATATTTGCGGTCTGCAAAGCTGTTTTGCCCTAAAAAGGAAATAAAATGGTTAGGACTATTTTTTTTTCCTAGGGCTCTTATTTCTTTAACACATTCTAACAGCTACTGAAGGTCAGAACTTTTCCAAAGTTTTGCTGTCCTATCCTCTATAAGAAGAATGAGCACATATCTCCTAGAAAACAGTTTATTACTGTATCACTAGTAAATTTAATTACAGTATTTATGTGGATTACAGTTCTACATTTAGATGAAGAGTAGAAGAGTTTGAAATTCAGAAGACAAAATAATTATGATAATGTTATGATATGTTCGAATTTCTTACAATTATGGACTTTTTTTTACATTTATTTGTCATCAAAAATTCAGAATTTTACACTCACCAGGGCCAATTTTGTTTCAGGAACAGTATTGCTTTATTAAGTTTATTTTAGCAGGCATATTTAATTTGTGTTGTTTTTTTTTGTTACTGGCTGTAGCTCCCAGCTTTGCCCGGGATAGTAAATAACTGCTCTTACCTATGACAACATAGAATGGGTTAACAAAAATATTTAACATGTACTGTATCTCTCTCTCTCTGACTGTCTCTCTCTTATTGTCTCTGATTGACTCTTAACCTACACACACTCAAAAAGATATATATATATATATATATATATATATATATATATACAAAATTTTATTCACAAAATACTATACACAAAAGATAGTGTATGGAGACCAAGTCTAATTATAATACGTCAATGACAGACAAAAAAGAAGTGGGGAGACCAGAAGCTCCAAAACGTCAGGCAGCAACATGGCAACGACTAAGATCTGAATAAATGGGGCAATAAAAGTTATAACATACTCCGAAATATTTACCTAAATTACAGACCATCGCTATAATGTCAACATATAACTGAAAATGAATAACAACGGAAATATTTACAGGGGTCAATACACAGAGTGTCCTAAGAAATGCACTTAGACCATGATAATACAGTCAAAGAAATATAAATTCACGAGGACACATACAATAAGCTCAATCTCTGCTGAATTGCTTGAGTGCTAAAGTTATATCACATTTAATGTTCAAAAGAGGTCCTCAAAGTGCATGTGATAGAATATCAAGATCACATTATTTGTATACCTTGCGTCATGCTGGTAATGTACTGGAACTTGATGAGGATTGGAATGACCTTGACATAAGTTTCATCTTGCAGCTTCGTCTGCCCCTGACTGTCTCTTTCTCTGACAGTCTCTGTGTCCGATTGTCTTTGTCTGTCTCTGACTCTCTCTGTTTCCAACTGTCTCTGTCTCTGACTGTCTTTAACTGTCTTTGACTGTGTCTGACTGTCTCTCTTTGTCTGTCTATGTCTGTCTGACTATCTATCTGTCTGACCCTCTCTCTTTCTATCTGTGTACCTCAGTGTGTTTCTCTGTCTGTCTTTATGCTTCTCTGTCTGTCTCTCCTGTCTGGGTGCACCAGACAGGAGTTCACCAGACAGGAACAAATCCACCAAATCTTCCTGTAGTCCCAGGCAATTTAAGAGATGCTGCTCTCAGCTCTATTTTAAAGTGACACTTCATTGGCTGTTTAGAACTGCGGGAAAAGTGAGAAGGTGTGGACAGGGCTGCATTATCTCTGTAGGTCGTCCTGCTGGACCGTTCATTCTTACTCTATAGAGAGTCCCTGGAAAAGAAGCTACAACTGTATTGGTGACCTCAGGGGCTGATATGATTGAAAGATGTGGAAGAGCCGGTAGCAGCAATAAGTTGCTGCTTAAAATCCCATGTTGGCACTTCACGGTAAAGAAATGGATTTTGGTTCTAGCTTGCGCACTCTGTGCCATCACTGGCCTATAGTAACAAATAAAAGCGCAGAACTAATATTAATGACCTGTGGCAAAATAGCAACCAATTATGGCTCAGCTTGGGGATTGTACACGCAACTGTGCAGATTTCTTTCATGGATATACATACACACATACACATATACACTTAGCTTTATTTATTGGATTTCATTTATGATTTTTCACATTAACTCTTAGCCTTATCTGCTTATGAAAAAATACTGAATAATCACTTTTTACTTTATGTTTTGAGAAAAATATTTTATGTTGGATCTTAACACCTTCCCTACATTTCACAAAATAAAAACTTAAAGAAATTGAAAAATAAGGTTGTTTAATCCCTTCAGGACTAAGCAGTTTTATAGCTTCAGCACCAAGGCAATTTTTCAAATCTGCCATGTGTCACTATATTTGTTTATAACTTTAGAACAATTAAACTTACTCTGGTGAATTTTAGATTATTCGCTGTGACATGTTGTTGTATACAGTATATTGGTGATATGGTTTGCATTTATTCATAAACATACTGTATTTTTCGGACTATAAGACGCTTCTTACTATAGGACGCACCCCAGATTTAGGCTTCCAAAAAAGGAAAAATATATTTTACACCAATTAAAATATCACTGTTGGTCTCACTAAAGCACAGCACACACAGATCAGCTCCATCCATACATGTACACAAACAGATCTGCATCATCTATACAGTTACACACACAGCTTGCATCATCCATACAGTTACACACACAGCCCTGCATCATTCATACAGTTACGCACTCAGCTCTGCATCATCCATACAGTTACAAACACAGCTCTGCTTTATCCATACAGTTACACATATACAGCTTTGCTTCATCCATACAGTTACACACACAGCCCTGCATCATTCATACAGTTACGCACTCAGCTCTGCATCATCCATACAGTACACACACAGCTCTGCTTTATCCATACAGTTACACATATATAGCTTTGCTTCATCCATACAGTTGCACACACAGCTCTGCTTCATCCTTAGGCTACATTCACACGACCGTAAGAAATTGTCCGTATCCGTACCGTTTTTTTTCGGATTACATACGGCCACATTGTTTTCTATGATAAATACGTCCAATCATTTATATTGCCGTTTTTAAGCCCGTACCGTACCGTATTTTGGCCGTAAAAAAATATAGAGCATGTCCTATTTTAACCCGTATATCTGTCCCGTATGCTCCATAGAAGTCAATGGGAGCGTAAAAATACAGGCTAAATACGGGTTGCATACGGTTGTGCACCGTATGCTGCCGTATATACGGGCCGTTTCCAGGGTGACCAGGATCAAGGGGGTTGACCTTCCTGTCAGCATTTGCTCTGTGTAGTAGTGGCTGCAGTGTCTGGTGAAAATGTCTTTCCTCTCCATGGAGCGTCTTATTGCACTTGTCCAGGAGAATCCCATTTTGTGGGATAAAAGAGATGAAACATTTTCCGACCGCGCTAGAAAGGCCAAAAAGTGGGAGGAGGTGACGGCTCTGTTGCTTCCAGATGATTGGAGTGAGGCGAAGACTGCAAAGCAGCGTAAAGAACTTGGTGAGTGAGATTCAATCCCCTGTCACCAACTTGCCAGTGACCTCTATAGCTTTGTGCATGATAGATGTCACCCCTGCAGCATTGTGCATTATAGATGTCACCGCTGCAGCATTGTGCATGATAGATGTCACCGCTGCAGCATTGTGCATGATAGATGTCACTGCTGCAGCATTGTGCATGATAGATGTCACCGCTGCAGCTTTGTGCATGATAGATGTCACCCCTGCAGCATTGTGCATGATCATCTCAATCCGTTATCTGTTACTTTTTTGAACCATTGTATACAATAGAGATGGGCGAATCATTCTAACAAAGTGAATTGGTCTGCATTTCAGGGAAAATTCGTTTAGCCACGAATCCGAAGTTTCGGTGATTCGTGGGAACAGAGTATTTTTTTCACCTTTATTACCAAAATGGGGCGAGCATAACTGGTTACGTGGGGCAGAGAACTCTGGGAAGGACAGAGGAACACCCTCGATCACATGTGCAGACCTGTAAGCCAATCAGCAACCGGCAGAGCTTATGTGATGTCACACAGCCCTATAAAAACAGGCAGCCATTTGCAATCTCAGCATTTCAACATTCATGTTGCGTCGTCAGCTCTAGCTGCTTGGATTGTACTGTGCTAAAGCGAATTTTTTCTCCAAAGATGTCCATTTTGGGCAATCTGTATACCCCAAATTGAGTTCTATTTTGTTGCTGAAGTGAATAGGAGAAATCTGTGTCAATCCACAGAGTTTCTGCAGTGGAATGATCTTTTCTCCTATCCCAGGATGTCGGTTTTGGGGGATCTGTATACCCAAATAGAATTTCTTTTTTGAAAAGAAACTTATTCAAACATGAAATGGCGGTTGATGGTTCCAAAGGCTGAAGTGTGGCAGCAACAACAATAGGAAGCTTGTTGAAATGAACCAGCAACCATTAGGATGAATTCTCTTAAAACTTTTTCTTTATTTCTTCCTCATAAACCAAAGACGGGAAGCTCAGGACAAGGCAACAGAGGCAAGCGAGTAGACCTACACAATAAGGTCGCAGTCTCGGTACTCTTAATCCTAGACTATGCCCCCCCAGTATACAGCAGCACCTGCCCCCCACAGTATATTGCCTGACACCGTCCCTATCCAGTAGGCTGACAGCCCTTACCCCAGTATATAGCTTGCCAGCTCCTTCCCCCAGTATGTAGCAGCCCCCAGCCCCCAGTATATCATGCAGCTCCTGCCCCCCCGGGGTAAAGACAGCCACTGCCCCCAGTATATAGCCTGCAGCCCCTGCCCCCAGTATAAAGCCTGACAACCCCCTGCCCCCCAGTATACAGCCCGACCCTGCCACCCAGTATATAGCCTGCAGCCCCTGCCCCAGTATATAGCCTGCCAGCCCCTCCCCCAGTATATGGCCTGAAGCCTCTGCCCCCCAGAATACAGCCAGTCCTTTCCACCCAGTACATAGCCAGTCCCTGCCCCCCAGTATATAGCCTCCAGCCCTTGCGCAACTAGTCTACATCCAGCCCTGCCCCCATATTTAGCCTGCTAGCCCGTCTCCATATAAACACTGCCAGCACCTGTCCCCCAATATATAGCCTGCAGCCCCTCCTCCTCCCCAGTATATAGCCTGCCAGCTCCGCCAACTAGTATATATCCTGCCAGCCCCTGCTTTAGTATGTAACTAGCAACCCCTGCCCCCAGGTTATAGCCAGCTCATCCCCAAGTATAAGATGGCCAGCTCTGCCCCGGGCATGCCATGCCTATAAAGAAATAAAACTGCACTCCACTTTCCAACACACACTCAGGTCCTCTTCTAGCTTCAGGTGCTCTTTTGAGTCCTCCTGCCTCCTCTTCGGATTCCTCCAGCTCCTTTAGGTGCGAGCAGCACACACAATGCCGTCAGCCACTTGCGACATCATGTATGTGCACAGGCATCGGGTAGGGACCCAGAGCACCCGAAGCAAGAAAAGGACCAGCAAAGGGTGTCGAAAAGGTGAGTAGTTTAAATTTCTTATAGACTCAAGTATAAGCGAGTTAGGGTTTTCAGCAGAGATCATTTCTTTTCAGGAGATTTTGAGCAATAGTTACAGAACATAAAAAATCCAAAGTGTGTGAAAAAAGTGTGGCAGCAAAATATGGGCATTATACTATTGAAACTCATAGGGGCTCATTTACTTACCCGGTCCTGTCGCGACCAGCGGCACGTTCTCAACAAGGATTCAGGTCTTCGGCGACTCACTAAGGTCGTGCCCAGTATCCACCAGGTGTCGCTGCGCACGATGTCTGCCGAGGTACGCCGGAGTTCACCTTCCTATTCCTGGTGCATGTAAGTGTGTGTCAAGCACGACACTTTTTTTTAAAATAGCGTGATTTTTACTAATCCGCGGTTTTCGCCCAGTTCCCACCCCCGTTTTCGTTGAATGCAAGCCGGCGCTGATGATGCGAACAATCTGATCGCGTGTTCCAAAAAATCGGCGCAAAACGGTTATAAAACCGGAAAACCCGGCAGAAAAGAAAACTGATTCAGACCCTTAGTAAATGGCCCCATACTGTTTTGAAATGAGGATCACAGATTTGCTAAAAAATCATTATAAAATTGTGTTTCAATAAATATTCTGGCATGTCTTGCATTAGGGGGTCAGATAAGTCAATTATTATGTTGGTCTGAATATATTGTGCCAGCATGTTTACAGGAGGTTATCGCATCTAGGTCAGTTGTGGCGAACCATGGCATGGGTGCCAGAGGTGGCACTCAGGGCCCTCTCTGTGGGCACTCAGGCCATTGCCCCAATTCACCAAAACAGGACCAAATCCACCAAATCTTCCTGTAGTCCCAAGCAACTAAAAGATGCTGCTCTCGTGCTAATTTAAAGTACATTTCATTGGCTGTTTGGAACAGGAAAAGTGAGAAGGTGTTGACAGAAACTAAATTGTCTTTGGAGGTCCTCCTGCTGGACCCACCATTCTTCCGGAGAGGAAGCTACAATAATGGTCTGATTTGTCCACCTTCGTTCAACTGTATGGTGGCGTCAGTGGGTTAATACAATTGAATGATGTGGAAGAACAGGTAGCAATAAGTTACTGCTTGAAATGCCATGTTGGTACTTCATGGTAAATAAGTGGATGCTGGTGTAGTTTGGGCACTCGGTCTCTAAAAGGTTGCCTCACTGATCTAGGTGAAAATAGCGTGTAATAATATGGCAGTCATTAATGTATACATCAAATTTTATGGGAACCTTATTAAAGCTTTGTATTGGTGGAACCCAAATCCTTGATGTGCCGACTCTGTCGTGTCTGCATGGTGAGTTAGTTGAGCAGAAGATACTGTCAGTGACTTTAATTTAATATATGTTTAAAAATCTGATTATATGTTTGACAGTACACACTTTTGCTAGGCTATGAGTCACCCAGCTTACAGACGCCATCCAGATGAGACTTAGAAAAAGTTTTGTCCATCTGTCTTTCTGTTTCATTTGACATTCAAATTAACACAAACAATATGTAAAGTCTCTCAGCGACATTGTGTGAAATCCAGCAAAGCATTCTTACTCGTTAAAAGATGTGTAGTATTACTGAATTAATTAATGAGTTGTTTTTGAAAATGCATTAGTAGATGGTTTCCATTAATGGAATGAGTGAATCTGAACATTTTCTCTGTCTTATGTCAAACCCACTAAGTTCCCAAGAATTGTTTGACTTTTAACATCCTTCGTCACAAGGAGTACTTTCCACACTACCTCATGGAACTAGTAGCACAGCTTCACAGTAAATGGCTATGGAGTACATGGGTGTAATATGTACAGATTTGTATTGATCTCCTGTAGAAACAGATGGCCAACAGGAACTACTGAGATCACATCCCATAGTTCAACTTTATCAAGCAAATTTGACCATGTTTACTGTGCAAATAACTGGTGTCCTAGACTTCCTCACTCAAAGGAAAATAATACTTCATGGTAAATAATTATAATTATAGACACAATTATAAAAGCATGTACAACTACATTATCTGTATAGTCTCCACACCGATGAATGATGAAAAAACTGAACTGTGAACTAGAACTCTAACTTCGTTTATCTCAGCATTACATTAAGTGGTTATCGTTGGGCACTCACATTCAGTTTCATTAATCTGCCAATGTAAACATTTCTTCAATTAGATGTTATAAAAAAAATGTTCCTGTGTAAAGATATTTCTCAAATAAGTAGTATATGGTCCCTTAGAAACGAGATAGCTTCCCGGATACGGCCACCTCTGCTGGAGTGTGACACAAAGAAACAAAAGGTTATTGTATATAAATGTCCGGGAGTTACTACATGTGCACAGCCGTCCTGTTGGTAATGATCGCTGAATCCTGGTGGTCCGGCAGGACTCTGGCAGAGATGGCCAACTTCGCTATAGAGTGTGACGTGGTCGTATCGAGGAAGCTATCTGGTTTCTAAGGGACAACATGACTACATTTATGAGAAATTATCTTCACACGGAACATTATTAATTAACATCCAATTGAGAGATGTTTACATAAGGCAAATGAATTTATTAAATGTAAATGCCCAGATGGGAAACCCCTTTAAGCCTGTATGCAGGGGTTCACAGGAAGAGCCCTCACCATGCAGGGTAATTGGATACAGCAATATTAAAGGACATCTACCACTAGAATGAAGTATTGTAACCAATCACATTGAATACTGGTGGTGCCCTCTCTGGCAGGCAGATCCGCTCTTCTTTTAGCTATGCAAGAGTCTCAGGGACTCAAGCTCCATAGGTATTAAGGAGAATGAAACCCCTCAGGCTCATCTGCATAATTTTTAAAGCACCCTTTTTTCCTTAAAAAAGAGCATAAGAAGATTAAGAAAAGCGGATGCTGGAAGAGGGGTAAACACTAGTATGTCAGTGTGCTTGGTTTACAATCCTTATCCTGGTGGTAGATGTAATTCAACTAACTTTTCAATAAATGTTTGTAGAGTGAAACTGTAAAACCAAAGCCTCTGGAAATGGCACTACTGTGCATTGTTGTCAATTCCACCACTTTTGGAACTTGTATACATCTATCTTCATCCATCCATGGTCGGACTGAACCACTGACTTGCCGGTGAAAGCCTGGTGAGCCTGACGCGCGCCTACACCCCTTTTTCGGTTGGGACTCACTGTGCCCGATGGAGTGGAAAGCAATGATGGCAGGCGCGATATGATGATGTCATCATCTGCCGGCCTGTTGTACACAGCAGACAGAAGAGAGGAGGAGCTGCTGGGGAACCTGGAAAGGTGAGTTATGTGGTGTTTTTTTGTTGTTAACTATGTACAAAAAGGCCATAAATGAGTGGGGGGGAAGTGGGTACAGAGATAAGGGGGCCCATAATGAGAGGGGGAGATACCAGGGGGCACACAAAAAGAGGGGGCAGATGATGGGGCTACAAAATGAGAGGGAGATGAAAGGGGCCCATAATAATAGTAGGGATACACTTAAGAGGAGGAGGGGAGAAAACCACAAATGAAAGGGGAACAGAAGATGAGTGGGGGTGACAAGATAGGGGGAGATTAGAGTGGGTTAGAAAAAGAGGGTAGAGTGAGGGGGATACCAGGGGATCCACAATAAGAGGGGGGGAGGAGTTACAAATTGAGGCAGAGATACAAGGGTCAACATAAGAGAAGGGAGATGAGAGGCGGCAAAGAAATGAAGGGGGCCTACAATAAGAGCAGGTCAAAAAAAGAGGGGGAGATACCAGGGTGCGCACAATAGAGAGGGGGAGATGAGGTTACATAATGATGGATGGATAAAGAGATTCCACGATGAGAGGGTATATACAAGGGGGCCCATATTTAGAGACCGGGAGTGAATAGGAAAGACTACAATAACAGGGGGTAAATGAGAGAGGAGCACAATTTTTAGTATATAGCCTGCAGGCCCTGCCCCCCAGTATACTGCCTGCAGCCCCTGCCCCCCAGTATATTGGCTAAAGCTCCTGCCCCCAATAAATAGCCTGGTAGCCGCCCGCCAGTATATATCCTACAGCCCTGCCCCCCAAGAATATAGCTGCAGCCCTGCCCCCAGTAGTATAGGCCTACAGACCCTGCCCCCAGTATAATAGCCAGCAGCCCCTGTCCCCCCAGTATATAGCCTGCAGCCCCTGCCCCAAGTATATAGCCAGTAGTCCCTGCTCCCCAGTACATAGCCTGTAACCCCTCACCAGTATATAGCCTGAAGCCCCTGCCCCCCAGTTATAGCCTGCAGCCCCTGACCCCTAGTATGTAGTTGCAGCCCCTGACCACAGTATTAACTGTAGCTGTGCGCCCCCGTATAAAGCCTGCAGCCCCTGCCCCAAGTATATAGCCTGTGACCCCTGCCCTCAGTATATAGCCTATAGACCCTGCTCTCTAGTATATAGCCTGAGCCCCTGCCCCCGTATATAGCCAGAAGCCTTGCCCCCCAGTATATAGCCAGAGGCCCATGCCCCTAGTATATAGCCTGTAACCCTGCCCCCAGTATATCGCTTTAGCCCCTGCCACCAGTATTTAGCCAGCAGCCCCTGCCCCCCAGTAATAGCCTGCAGCCCCTTGCCCTAGTATATAGCCAGTGTCCCTGCTCCCGTTAAGCTGTAACCCCTTGCCCCCAGTATATAGCGTACCCTTCCTCCAGTATTTAGCCTGCAGGCCGCCCCCTCAGTATTAGTGGAGCTCCTGCACCCTGAATCTACTTAGAGAAAGTGGAAGAAGTATTTAAACTAATGACAGGAAGAAGTGTCGGAGTTAGGTCGCAAGTAACTAAGTGACTTTCACGCATTTGGAAGATATTAATGGATGAGGGACTGAGGGAAACCTGGAGAAGGACCCTTTAAGAACTTAAAACTAAACCAACAAAATCCCTTATTGGTGATACATCTCCTATTGACACCTCAGTTGTCATGGGCCCACTAAGCCATCTTTCCATGGACCTGAGTATTCAATATAGTATGACTAAGGACTGTATATGTATACATAGACTGACTGTATATGTATAATTCAGGCTGTTCAACCTTACAATGTGGACAATCCATGTAGCTCACTGGTGATTAAACAAATTTTACAAGAAATGCACTTCAGACAATCTTAGAGGTTGGGAGTCATGACATTTTTCAACAAGTAGATAGAAATCAAGTGTAATTAATCTAGTCTTAAAGAAAACTTGTCATTAGGTTATAACCCACAATCTACTAGTCACCTCAGTAGAGTATGAAGGTCCTTTCTAGAACTTCCCTCTTTATATGAACTCTCCCCCAAAGTCAGGAAAATTATGAATTTCTCATCCATTACACAATGAGATGAGTCAAGTTTATTGATTGCCGGGGTTGGTCACTCAGAAGCCATATCTTGGTTCTTGGTACTAGGCAATATGCTTTTGTGTTAAAGAAAATGAATCTCATAGTTTCACATCTATCAGGCTTATGGCTTTGGGTAAGCACAGAACCAGAAGATATGGGCAGCTAAAGGCAGTAGTTAGAAATGATGAAGATCAGTTCCTGTCTTTTTTAACCACATATATGTCCAGTTCTGTAGATTACAGACCCACAAGCCTGATTCAAATATGCCAGTGGCATGTTTTACCTACTATAGAACCAAAGAAGGACTTCTGAAGTGATCTCTGCTGCTGCCACTAAACCCATATCATGTGCTTATGAGGTGATAAGGGTCATATTTGCCTTTGTGGAGATTTTATAAGTAAACGGGTGGGGATTACATAAAAGAGATTCATCTCTTCCCTGATGAGGCTTGTAGTTAAGTGAGGTAAAACCTAGTGACAGGTTCATTAAAACTGCAGTAGATTATGCACTTATGGGGAATTTACAATTTTATGACAAAGTCTATTTAAAATACCTTACAATCATCACACAGGTGAGCAAATAATGATATGCTATATGATTAAGTTACATTGTTTCAACTCATTGCTCTTTTTCTTCCACACGAATATTGGCATGCATGTACCGTACATTGACATTTTTTCTTCCTAAAACTGTTTAACTGTAGTGATGATCTGAATGTCCTACTGGAAAAGTACTATGGGGAAATTTGGAGAAAAAATGAGTGCTTCAACTTATTCCTAGGAATGAAGTGTCTGTATCAAAAATATATTTTCCAAGTACATTAAACATTTTGTTCAACATGAGTTTATTTGCGGTCTGCAAAGCTGTTTTTGCCCTAAAAAAGGAAATAAAAAATGGTTAGGACTATTTTTTTTTCCTAGGGCTCTTATTTCTTTAACACATTTAACAGCTACTGAGTCAGAACTTTTCCCAAAGTTTTGCTGTCCTATCCTCTATAAGAAGAATGAGACATATCCCTAGAAAAAACATTATTACTGTATCACTAGGAATTAATTAAAGTATTTATGTGGATTCAGTTCTACATTAGATGAAGAGTAGAAGAGTTGAAATCAGAAGACAAAATAATTAGATAATGTTATGATATGTTGAATTTTTAACATTATGGAATTTTTTTACATTATTTGTCATAAAAAAATCAGAAATTTACACTCACCAGGGCCAATTTGTTCAGGAAAAGTATGTTTATTAAGTTTATTTTAGCAGGTATTTAATTTGTTGTTTTTTTTGTTACTGGTGTAGTCAGCTTTGCCGGGATATAAATAACTGCTCTTACTATGACAACATAGAATGGGTTAACAAAAATATTTTACAGTTACGACTATCCTCCTTCTCTCTCTCTCTGACTGTCTCTCTTATTGTTGATATCATTAATAACTAACATAAGAAGATAATCCGAAATATTATACTAATTAAGACCATCGCTATAATGTCAAAATAAACTTCGAAAATGAATAACAACGGAAATATTTACAGGGGTCAATAAACAGAGGGTCCTAAGAAAGCACTTAGACCATGAATAATAAAGTCAAAGAAAATATAAATTCCACTGAAGGACACATACAATAAGGCACGATCTCTGCTGAATGTGCTTGAGTGCTAAAAGTTATATCACATTTAATGTTCAAAAAGAGGTCCTCAAGTGCATGTGATAGAATATCAAGATCACATTATTTGAACCTTTGCAGTTGATGGTAATGTACGGAACTTGATGAGGATTGCATGCCTGGAATAATTTTCATCTTGCAGCTTCGTGCCCCTGACTGTTCTTTCTTGACAAGTCTCTGTGTCCGATTGTCTTTGTCTGTCTCTGATGATCTCTGTTTCCAACTGTCTCTGCTCTGACGCGTTTAACTGTCTTTGACGTGTCATGACGTTTCTCTTGTCTGTTATGTCGTCTGACTATCATCTGTCTGACCCTCTCTCTTCTATCTGTGTACTCAGTGTGTTTCTCGTCGGTCTTAGCTTCTCTGTCTGTATTCCTGTCGGGTGCACCAGACAGGAGTTCACCAGCAGGAACAAAATACACCAAATCTTCCGTGTCCCAGGCATTTAGAGATGATGCTCTAGCTCTATTAGTGGACATTCATTGGCGTTAGAAATGCGGAAAAGTGAGAAGGTGGAACGGGCTGCACTTATCTCTGTAGGTAGTCCTCTGGGACCGTTCATTCTTACTTATAGAGGTACTGGGAAAAGAAGCTAAACATGGATTCGGTGAACTCAGGGGCTGATATGATTGAAAGAGTGGAAGAGGCGGGGTGTAGCAGCAATAGTTGCTGTTAAAAATCCATGTGGCAATGCACGGAAAAGAAATGGATTTGGTTAGCTTGCGCACTCTGTGCCATCACTGGCCTATAGTACAAATAAAAGCGCAGAACAATATTAATGACTGTGGCAAAATAGCAACCGATTGGCTCAGTTGGGAGTGTTACAAGCAACTGTGCAGATTTCTTTCATGGATATACATACACACATACACATATACACGATAGCTTATTTATGGATTTCATTTTGATTTTTCACATTAACTCTTAGCCTGATCTGCTTAGAAAAAATACATTGAAGTAATAACTTTTTACTTATGTTTGAAGTACATTATGTTAGATTATCTGCATACAACTAGGAGGAAGTGCTGTCATCTCCATCATTATATCTGTTACTTTTAGAACCATTGTATTACAA